>OVAF01002215.1:0-16870 GCA_900406245.1 Odontarrhena argentea | reverse complement strand
AGAGATCAAAGATGAGAAGATTGAAAATTAGAAGGAGAGGGCGATTACATCGTTGCCCAATAGAAACAGGCCACGTACGGGATCTTTTGAGAAGCATCCGAACCTTAGTTAAGGCACGGTTCTTCGACTGTAGCATAATTTTTCATTTTGTTGATTTATTTTTGGGCCAAAGAAACTCAGAAGATCCCCTCAAAGTCCACCACTAATGATGGTCTTATACCTAAATGTTTGGATACAAAGAAAAAAAAATAGTCGTAGGTATGACTGAACATATTGGCCAAGTGCCAATTCGAGGAAATAAAGAAAAAGATATAAAAAAAAAAAGAATGATTGGATTGAGTGCGAATTTATAGATCAAAACATCAAATATGGGAAATAGTTGGAACATCAAAAAGGAAGTGCTCTGACAAGAGGAAAGAATTAAAAAAAAATTCTCTTACACGAATCTAATATATAAAAGTAGAGTTAGGTCTCACCAGCACTCTACACATGAGCTCGAATGACATCAGCAATTTTGTGTTCTTTCAACCAATTAAATTAATTTATTTGTACACATCATCACTAGGAAAAAGAGATCAATAAATATATAATGGTCTTGTGCCCCCTCGTATTTAAAGCTCATATGTTGGGTCAGTCAAAAGTTAGAGAACCAAATATGGTAATGACGAGGCAAATGTTATTTATTTTTTGTAGAAGTAATTCTTTCTTGATTTGCAGATTTTCATAAAGAATTTACATAGAGAAAAACCAAGTCTGGCGATCCATTCTTCTTTTAGTGACATATATATATATATATTGGTTTTACATGAAAAGATGAGGTGATTTCAGAGTCTTTATGTGATAAAACTTTGGACTTTGTGGTACGTTATTTATTGACTGCTACAGAAAACCTAATTTAAATTGAATATATTTGTTGTGTTAGTTTATAGCAATACTTTGTTTTTAGACTTGAAGAGAATGCGTTCTTTGCCTTGCAACATGATAATAAAAAAAAGATAAGCTGACTATTAATAATTTATTATTTGAAGTTTTTTTTTTAACACTGATAATTTTATTAAACTAAACAATGATTACAAAGGAAATACGGAAGAAAGGAACCAGAAACAAACAACACCGGACATGCAAAAATGGTCGAATCAGATATTCGCCATAGACTAAACCGAAAATTAATGGAAACATAAAATTTAAAGAGATGACAACTAATCGAGAAGTTACAAGAAAGAACTAATACAGAAGAAACCCAAGAGCATCTCCGAGAATAAAAGCTTCCGGTGAACTGAAGATGACAAATCGATGACTCCAAAGTTGAAAAGCCTTCGAATCAAACTCCTCTCATTGTGAATTGGCCTACTTTGAAAGAGAAGAACAAAGATTCCACTGCCGCCAAAAGACGGAAAGACAAGATAAAAAAGGATCGGTTGAGTGTCTGAGGGAAACTTGAAAGGGACAGAATTCGAACAATTCTGACTTGTAGAGACAGAGAACGAGAAAATCTAACCGGAAAGAGCAAATCTCAAAAGAGAAAAACTCTACAACGGATCCGGACAGAGTATATAGAGAACACCGGAGAGACCAAAAGATTAACGGAAATTTCCATGGATTTTGTGATTTTTTTTACTATTTTTTCCATTTTTATGTTTTGAATGGTCTATTTGTGTTATTTATAAAAAATTTTACTTTTTCTATTTTAATGTGTATTTTTTGTTATTTTAAGAATCTTAATTTGTTTTAGTATGACATTTTTACAACTGTAAAAATAAAAAATAGAGGATATTTAAGAAAATAGTATAAGTTTATATATATATATATATATATATATATATATATATATATTTCAGTGGTTATTTTAATCTATCATAATTGTTAACAAATATATTTGTTTAATATTTGGACGTTATTTTTTTGTTAGTTTTGATAATTCTGAAAGATCGAATAATGATTTGTCAATTCAGTTGAAAAAGTTTTCTATCTCTATGAAAATATTATATGATTTGTTTGATAATATACACACATAGGATTATTTGTTTAATAATTTTCATGAAATTGACATTAACATCTAGGTATTTCCGACATCATTCTCTGTTGTGTACCCTAATTAAGTACCTTTGTTTGATAAGTATTCGAGCTGATGCTCTTTTTATTTTTTGGTACGAGGAAAATATAATCGAGAACTAATATTTATTTGTTAAATTCGACAAAAAAAGATAATGATATAGACCAAAATGTTGATAAGTCAATCTCTTTTTACCAAAATTATCTCAAAAGGTATTCGAGTTGTAGTATTCACCGTATTCTGTTCCAAATTCTACTAATACAACTATTAGTTTCTTTTGTAAAACCATTCTAAGATAAATCGAAAAAAATATATTTTACTATTTTTCAAGATTTTTTATTCTTCATTTTAACGATAATAAAAATGTCATACTAAAAACAAATAATTAAGTTTCTTTAAAAAACACACATTTAAATACAAAAAGAAACATATAGATTTTAATAAATCAACCATTCAAAATATTAAAATGAAAAATATGAAAAATGAAAACACGATAAAAAAAAACCCGCAGCGTAGCGCGGACATAAGATAAGTCTAGTTTAAGACTAAAAGAGGATCTTGACAAGTCGTAGGCGAATTATATGCATTATCCTAAACGGGTCGACATGATAAAAACCTAAAAAGCTCTAGTATCAATCGCCATAATTATACACTTGCCGACAAAATAGAATAGAAAGAAAGAGTGAGAACAGAGAAGTGAGAGGAGCAACAAGTTTTGAGAGTGTGAAGAACTAAGCTATATAAACAAGAATTGATAAAGTGACCGTATATAAAGCCTTTTCTCATGTACGATGATCTTTCTCGCTAACGCAAAGAGTTTGAGATGTTGTAGAGCGCAGAAGAAGTGATGCATTTACAACCAATTTGTAAACGGCAAGAAAATGAAAACAAAACATATATATTGTAATTTCATATATGATGGTGAGAGGAATACATAAACACATAACTATACGACCAATTAAATGGACCGTGATTATAAGGAAAGACAACATGCAAATTCTAAAGACAACACATAACAGTAAAAGTATACACTCTCATAACACAGTGAGTGACATCTTTTTATTATTTATACGAAATAATATATATATTCTCTCATAGATTGTACGAAAACCCTTCAACGCCTATCCTCGATCATGCTCACCTGACGCTGAAAATCAACAAAATACATAACAAAATATATTAATATATATAACACTTCATATATAGGGTATGTTTCTAGCTAGCATGAAAATAATAGAGAGAGAGATATTTTACTTGTTACAGTTGGTCCTGGCACTGATGGGGTAAGAGATCCTAACACGGCAAGCACCGGGGAGACGAGCAGCACGGCCTGCATTAAGTCGGGAACCCAAGGCTTTAGCTGCTCCCTGGATGCAACGGCATGCTTGTTGGCGGTCACGGGTGGTCCGAGCCATGTTGTTCAGCCTCTGGACGCCAACACAACACGCTCGAGGAATGTAACCGCCTCGGGTTAGGTAATTAAAGCATTGCCCCAAGTTGCCGGTCACTGCCCCGCATGAGATGGCTGCCTCTGACGCCATTGGAGCGGCCAGTAACATGCACACAATCACAAGTGTTGACAACTTTGAGAGTCCCTCCATTATCTTAACTTTCTGTTTGACTTAATTAAGTTGTATTGGATTTGGATGATGAAGAATGGTAATGGAGGTTTGGTTTATATAGAGAGAGCTACGAGCGAGAATGCATGAGAAAAGAAGGTGTGGGGTTAGTTGGTGGTTGGTTTCATTTAATGTATTGCCTCCTATTTATGTTTCTCTTCTCTCATTGTTTAGATTTCTAGTTTAATTATTCTAACTTGTAATCCAATTACCACCTACTCTCCGTTTTGTTCTCCTTTTTGTCAGCCAGATCTATACTCTAGATTTTCGTTAAAAAAGAGTTAATTCATTCTTTCTACGCACATGAAGGATAAATCATTGGTCTATATGTCCAGCTTTACTACTTGTCAACGTTGGTTTGATATTAGAACTGAAGCACCAAGGTAAAATTATGATGGCAATTGCTCCATCATTCTTTATGGCAATTTTTCTTATTTGTCCTGGCAAGAAATATCTACAAACACTTGCGGTGATTCTCTTCCTAAGTTTGGTTCAGAGTTTTTTAGACCAACCGATTACGAAAAGTTTTGCTCCCGAGTATCAATAAGTTTGATCAATTCTCTTGCATTTTTTCTGGGATATAATGTTTTCTCTTTTTAATCAATCGGATGACCAATTCCAAGTATCTAAAACAGCAGCAACATACATACATTGGACTATGACTCACTCCACCTTGCCAAATTCTCCAACATTAACGCTGCTTTCTGCAACCGTTTCTCTTACAAACCTACATCAATTTTTTCAAGAATTAGGTCCGTTAAAGATCTACATATTAATCTTTGAGGGGACATGGCCATCAATTACCTTGCCAGCTTCTCTCGTGAAGATTGTAAGACGTAAATGGAGAGTACGAAAGAGAATGTGAGAGCTGATTACAAGTAAACAACATATGAATACATGAGCGTATGGATTTAGTCTATCTTGACTTAATCAATTACTCTGCATAAGAGGAAAAACGATTTACCTGAGCCAAAGAGGACATAAAATCCTGAGGAGACATCAATCTCTGACTGCTCCTGCCTGCATCAAAATAAAGCATCTCAGCTACATATCAGGAACGTGATATTTCTAACCCTCTCGATTACTGCACAAGCTTATCAGCAGAGATAGAGAGAAGGAAATGGTTCAAAGAGCTTAAAGAGAAATAGTTACCATGTGTATCTAACTAGAACATGTTTTGGCCAGTGTTGAGGATCCCAGAACAGTTTCCGGATCTCTGGGTGTGTATTCAGATCTGTAGACGGGTAAAAGCTCAACTCAGAAAAACTCTTGATCTTGTCTTTCAATATTTGAAACTGAGTGCTACTCTATGGCAATAAGTAGAATAGCAGATTCAAATATCAGAGCCTAGAATGGATGAGATTCATACTATAAACTTTTCATAGACAATATTAACATAACCATGGGTTAGACAACTTCTACGATACAAAGAAATCACCAAAGGATAGATGACCATGAAGATGTAAATTTTCAGTTCAGTAATGACACCAGACAGACGGATTGAATAGTCTGTGTAATTCTAGACTTAAAGGAAGCTATAGAAAAATAATAGGACTATAAAGCTAACATTCAGTATTTCACTGGATAATGTCAGAGCTTGGAAATTTGAAGCCAGGTTTCCCTAGGCCTAATACATAGGCTGTAAGCAACCAAGCATCACAACCATGAGAAGCTACCACCTAATATGTCACATATTCTAGAGTTTCCAGATATGAGCGTTAGACCTGGCATTATCTGGTTAGGCCAGATCAGTAGTGCATATAAAATTTGCTTATTGGCTAAGAAGACATACAAACACCTAAATCATGACACAATATAGCTAGATAAGGATTATTACGTACAGGTATGAGGCATATCAACAACTTGAGCTGTGACTCCAAGCAGATCTCCTCCAGAATATTTCTGTGCAACGAAAAATTACGCCAAAGATGTAAATATTAGTGTCATACAAATCTGCCAGTTATCCTGTCCATATAAATGACTCAAAGCAATATACTAAACATACCAAATTTACATCAATCATCGGAACTTCTGAGCTCTTACGGTTTATCACCAAAAGCCAGTGAATTAGATACTTCTCACTTCCAACTTGAAATTTTCTGCATATTAAAAAACCATTCGTAATCTCACATCAAAAACCAAAAAACTCTTAACTTATGACTAATGCACACAAACAAGAAAAAGATGTGACCCAATTAGCATATGGTAACGCAGAGAAGACATAAAAAAAGAACACAATCTGCAGCAAGATAAATCGAAAAACACCATACCAAATAGCTTACTCTAACCATAACTGTATCTACATCATTTCCAATTTGATGAGCGGCAACATCAGAAATTGCTAGAGAGTAAATAAAAAGCAATCTCAGCTCAAAGCACCAAATAAATTCTCACATCTTATAAGGATCAGTTCCAGTGTAGCCAACTGGTTTGGCTATGGGAATCAACACCTACAAATTGACAAACAATACACAAGATTCAATCTAATTTCCAATACAATGAGACTTCACAATGACTAAACCTATCACACATAGTAGTAGTACCTCGCGATTAACGGCGAAGATCGGGCAATGCTTTCCGATCACATCATGCCAAGTCGTTCTCGACTGCCACAGAATTCAACAGATCCTTAATCTCCAATCAAATTAGAAACTAATCTCAGTTAAAATGTAGAGAGAAGAATACGAACAGAGTGATACTGCCCCATCTTGCTCATCCGAACGATATCTCCGGGTCGATAAGCGCTTGAGAGAGAGGGAAACGATAATGAAATCAGAATTAAAGCTTGAATAAACGTGTTCCATGGTCGGGATCCGGCAACCGAAACTATGCCCGCCATAACTTGCTGTCCCGGCGAGGCTTCTCCGCGAAATTTGGCCGGTTTATTTTCTTCGCCTGAAAATGGAAACGGGGAGATGGAGGAGCAAACTCTTCTTCACAGTATTAAGGGCCACAAATATTATTAAGCCCAACTTGATCGGTTTAAGCCCAATTATTAAGCCCACAAAAACTCATTCACAATATTATTGGGCCACAGTATTATTACGATTCGGTTATTGTTCCGTTTCATCGGTTTGGTGAAAACATAAACCATTTTAAAACCGCTTGAATTTTGGTTGGGTTCATTTCGGTTTCCTTCGTTTACGGTTTATCAATTTAATAAAAAATAAAACCATAAAAATCTGTATACCCTTCGGTTCGGTTTGGTTTCGACTGAGTTTCAGTGTTTAGGACCGATATCATGATTTATTTACGAAATATATATATAAAAAAAAAAGAGAAGATCAAACTTATATATATATATATATATATATATATATATATATAAAATTGTGTCAAAATATAGAATGAACGTTATCAAACTAATATAAATAAATAAAGCATCCTGATAAATTTCATACTAGAATTGAGATGAAAATCAATAAAAAACCAAATGTAATATTATAGAACCTAAAAGCTAGAAGGAAAAAGGTGAAAATAGGTCTGTATCATTATCATCGTCAGCCACCATTATTTTTTTTACTCTTCAAGTTGGTTAGGAGTATCTAGTCAATAACATTAAAACAAATAAACATTACTCCCTCTGTTCCAAATTAAATTGTCTTTTGGAGCACTTTTTTTGTTTCAATTTAAATTGTCTTTACAATATTCTAGGTAAAAAGTGATGTTACTTTATTTTAATGCTTTTATGTTATTGGTTCTTTATTTTTATATTTTTGTGTTATTGGTCAACACTAAATAAGTTAAAGAGAGAGAAGTTACTTTTTAAGAGTTTCTTAATTACCGTGCACAACTCAAAAAGACAATTTAATTTGGAACAGAGGGAGTATTAACTAGCCTGGAGATGATAATGATAGCAATTGGTCTTCAAATCATCATTTGGAAAGGCTCGAAATTTTAGGTTTATGGAACCTCAACCTGCATAACCACTCAACCATCGTGATGTATAAGCAAGCAAAGAGAATAACGGTCAACCTTCCCAAATCTATACTCTCTTCCACACAAAGAAGATAGATATAATATCTTCGATCGTTTGAAATGTCACTTAAATTATTACCATTGATGAATAAAGGCACACATTTGTGATATGTACACATATATGTGGTGATAACGCCTACACAATCATTATCATGAACTCCCTCTTTTGTAGTTGTGATCTGATCACAAACACATGCTTTATAGGATGTTTTCGATTACATTTTATTTTTCAACTTCAGTAGTTTATATTTTCTTCTTGTTCTTGCTATCCTGTCAGTTATATTGTTTTCTTTTTACAAATGAAAAAATATTAAATTTTATTTTCTATATCATTTGGTTTGCTACATAGGGATTAATTCATGATATTTCGTCAAAACGGTTATTAATTATAAAACTGATAACAATAAAAACTAGCCGTACCAAAAATGGTATTTTCATTTTACTAACGGTTTTTGAATTCGTTCTTTAAATAAGTTTTTTAAAAAGTCTATAAATAGAGATATACAGGTTTGTGTATATAATAATAGAAATAGATTTTAACATTCATACCCTAATTTATTTCACCAGTTACATCTTCTTATCTATGGTAAGTTGTAACTATTCTCTTAACTGACTTCCATTGCCAAAAGCAAAAGCTCTGATTGATTTGTGTTTATCGACGAACTCACCAAACTGTGTGGCATGAATGTTTGTTCTACTACTTATTGATTCAGTGGACCCCCGACCCCCAACCCTGTTTAATCTCAATCAGCCGTTGATTTTGCAGTTCCCTTTCAGAAAAACATAATAAATAATCTTGAGAAGCGAAATAGTCAGAAGTCTGAAGAGAAGAATTGACAAAAGCAAAAAAATTAAAAATGAAATTACGTAATCATCGGTTACACTAAAAAAACCAGTCTGTCTCTTCAAAATTCCACAGACATCACACACTTCACGTTATTCAAATCTCCTTTGACTTTCTCTTACACACCACCAAATCAATAAAGGAGAAGCCCCAAAAATCCGAATCTTGTTCTCTCCGAATCCGAATCATCATCGATGGTGCATCCGGAGCATCGCCGTAGGTTTTTCAAATTCAGAATTGTCTAAAAACACTCGGAGAACAAAAAAAAGAGTTGTGAATTTAGCTTTTTGTTATTGAAACCAAACCCACTTTAGATCACAGATTCTGTCTGCTTTTAACTTTTCCCACCAAACTTTTGGTCTGCTTTTGTTGAATGGAGGGAGGAAGAAGAGAGATGATTGGGAAAGGGCAGGAATACAAATTACGAAGTCAAATTGGTCTTGTTGTAGAAATGGCATGGCTTTTGCTCTGTCTTGATTACTCCAGACTCTTTTGGTTGCTCTTTGGCGTTTTCACTTACGAGAATCACGAAGGAAAACCTAGGATTCTCTTCTCCTAGCCCTCTCCTTCCTTCTTCTTCTCTATCGATTTCTTTCTTTCTGCATCTCGATCTTCTTCTTTTCCCCCAAATTTCCCACTTTTAATTTGTGTGCGTGTGTGTGTGTAAATTTCCCCCAATTTTGAGATCGGTTACGGAGTCATGTATATGGAGGTTTCTTCTTCTGGTGGTTCCAATGATTCCACTTCTTATGTCGAGATTGATCCTTCTGGTCGATATGGCCGTGTAAGTTTCCTCTTCCTCTTACCATTTCATAGCTCCCAAAGAGCTCCCTTTTGATTTTGTATAGAAAATGTCTCACTTTGGTACTATTTCGCATTGCTTTGTTTGTGTTGCTATTGTGCCTACTTCAAACGGTTTGTTTCTAAACTATGAATCTGCGTGTATTTGTGCAGTTCAGGGAGGTACTTGGTAAAGGAGCAATGAAGACGGTTTACAAGGCATTTGACCAGGTTTTAGGAATGGAAGTCGCATGGAATCAGGTTAAGCTTAATGAGATCTTCCATTCACCTGAGCCTTTACAACGCCTCTACTCTGAAGTTCATCTCCTCAAGAATCTCAATCACGAGTCTATTATTCGCTACTGCACGTCTTGGATCGATGTCCACCGTAGGACTTTCAACTTCATCACTGAGCTCTTCACATCCGGCACCCTTAGAGAGTAATGAGAACCTTTCTACCTTGTGCTCTTTGCTGGTCAAACACTAAAGCTTCATGCTTGTGGCAGAATCGCTTAAGAGAACCTTGTCTTATTGTTTCAGGTATCGGAGGAAGTATCAGAGGGTTGATATCCGGGCAATCAAGAACTGGGCACGCCAGATATTGAATGGTCTTGTTTACCTTCACGGGCATGACCCTCCTGTCATTCACAGAGACCTCAAGTGCGATAATATCTTTGTTAATGGCCACCTTGGGCAAGTCAAGATTGGTGATCTGGGCTTAGCAGCAATTCTCCGTGAATCACAGCATGCGCACAGCGTCATAGGCATTCTCTCTTTCTGTTTTCTCCACGTCTTTATATAGATTTTGGTAAGTTACTTCCAGTGTTAACAGCTACACATAACTTGAATGTTCTATTAGGAACCCCTGAGTTCATGGCACCAGAGCTATATGAAGAAGATTACAATGAGCTTGTGGACATTTACTCCTTTGGAATGTGCGTCCTAGAGATGCTTACTGGTGATTACCCATACAGTGAATGCTCCAACACTGCACAAATATACAAGAAAGTTACATCGGTAAGCAAATGACCTGACCCTTATCTCAACCATCATCGTTTTATCAGAAAAATCGTTTGATGATCTCTTGACTTTCTTTGATGTGATTTTAATTCAGGGGAAGTTGCCTGAATCTTTTCATTTCATCCAAAACATGGAGGCCCAACGTTTTGTTGGTAAATGCCTGGAAACTGTTTCAAGGAGATTGTCTGCGAAGGAGCTCCTGGAGGACCCATTCCTCGCGATAACTGATGAGAGAGATTTAGCGCCTCTTTATAGATTGCCTCCACAACTGGCAATTCAGAATTTGGCTGCAAACGGAATGGTGGTGGAGCAGCTACCTTCGACGAGTGATCCAACTAGAACGACAGATATGTTAATAACAGGAACAATGAACTCAGAAGACCCCACCATCTTTCTTCATGTACAGATTTCAGATGGCAATGGTACGGTTATGTTCCACTTACTATAAATTTCTTCCCTGGTTTGTTCTGGACTTGAATGTTATTGGGTTGCTAAAATCTTGCCAGCTGAACTGCGCTGATCTGAGCAGTTTTAGTATTAGCTGTTGCTTGTAGGCAATAAATTATTGTTAACCTTTGCTTCTGATATTTCGGGCCATGGCCAGAAACCTGAATTGTGAAACTTTGATAGCTATATATGTTGTACAACCAACATCTCTTTGGCTTTATCGCAGGTCAAGTGAAGAACATTCACTTCCCATTCAGCATTGTAAGCGATACACCTCTAGAAGTAGCTTTGGAGATGGTGAAAGAGCTTGAGATCATCACTGATTGGGATCCTTTGGAGATTGCTGCGATGATAGCAAATGAGATATCTTTGCTTGTCCCCAACTGGAAACCCAATGACTCTTCTCTCCAGCACCACAGCTTTGGTCATGAAGATGATGATGACAACGACGAGGGTGGAGGAAGAACACGTCTTTTATCCTCTGCTTCTTCCTCTCACGACTCTCCAGTCTCCCCTGTACCAGCAAGAGACAACAACGACGTTTTTAGTAACGATATGGTCC
Source organism: Odontarrhena argentea (assembly GCA_900406245.1). Taxonomy (NCBI): domain Eukaryota; kingdom Viridiplantae; phylum Streptophyta; class Magnoliopsida; order Brassicales; family Brassicaceae; genus Odontarrhena; species Odontarrhena argentea. Next base: position 5,567 of record OVAF01002215.1, on the reverse strand, counting down.
AAGGTAACAGTTGGTTGCATTCTTCAACAAGCCACTGCTCTCCTTCCACTGATGACGATCAAAGTCCGCAGCATAGGAGACGTTTAAGGCTACAGAAAATGAGAACGCTGGTGGACACGAGAACGCAGGTGCTGCACCGATCGCTCATGGAGTTGATCAACAAGCGGCGTGGGCGTGGGCGTAGTGGTTTCAATGCGAACGTGAACGAGCTACAACATCAACCATCAACTGATTTCTTGAGACGACCTTGAGAAATGAATGAGAAGAACCTTTGTGGCTCTTTCATGACAAAGACAGATCTTTGTATTGGTATTAGCATTTTGCTTTGATGATATTATATAACTAATAGTGTACTAGTTTAGTCCTTTTGCATAACTTCATACAGAAGTCTCACTATAGTTCAATTTCAGTTTGAAAGCTTTACAAAACCGCATGAATATGTTAAAGCGAGGGTATACTTCTTTTTAAAATTATATATTTGTACGTAAAAATATACAATTACGTAGAATCAATTTTATGAGCATCCAACTTGCTTCACATATTTCATAATTTTATGAGATGGTACGATGCAAGTTTTTATACAACTTGATACGAAAGTTGTTTATCTTCCGGTATCCAACGTAGTGGCAGTTGAACGAATTACACAGATAAAAATTTAAGAGTAGCAATAACTAGAGAACAGTATTTATTAGATAATGATAAAATACTTTTGAATAGTGTGATTGGCAAAAGTATGAATGAGTTCAAAAGTATTTTATTAACCTAATCAACTTTACAAATAATTCATAGAAGAAGGCATATAAAAATGCTTATAAACAGGCAAAATTTGGTTTTTTGGGTGATAGTTGAAAAGTTGTAAAATCTAGTCTTTCTCACCAATCCCCAGTGTGTATGAGAAAGATGTAAGCATTTGGAGTAGCATTGTATATTCTACAATATATGGATTTTTACATTTCGTCGAAATCTAGACTAATCATTGAGTCAATGTATATATATAGTACATGCATTTTTACTATATATAAGACATCTACACTGAATAATATTCCAAAACCAGTCTTTGAACCTTTTAAACTACCATGAATGAGTTCATTTGGAAGATATTAACATACTATATTACTGAACTTAAACTATATTGGTATACCCATTCGTCAAAACCCCTAACACTCACTAAATGATTATAGTTGATCATCAGAAAAGAAAATACGAGGGAATATAATATTAATGAGGAATTTGTGTAAATTAGGTTATCTAACCCGAATGCATCCAAACAAATCATGTATTAAAAACTTAATCACAACTTCACATTCTGATCTCATAAATTCTTTGTTCAACACCAACTTGACTTTGTCACTTAAGAATATAAAACCAGTGAAATATTAAATATAAATAAAGTTCTAATTAACAACTGATTAATTGCATATATATACACATTACATAGAGCCTGATCAGGATTAAGAGATCGAGAGAGATATGGAGAGCAAAGGGCCATCACCAATAGTTCCACTAATGCTAGTGGTAGTCTTTGGATGGGTCCTCTACGGCTCACTCCTTGTTTCACTATTAGAGGATTGCATAATACCAATCTTACAAACAGGAACGTTCATTGTAGGAATCTTTCTCTTACTTCTCCTTCTGCTTCTCCATCTCTTCTCTTCTTCTTGGACATCTCCATGGATTCCTTCTCTTCTTATCTTACCATCTCCAGCCTCCGCGACTTCCACTGACTCCGAAAGCTTTGGCCTTGGATCTTTTCTTTTGCTTTCACTTTTTTTCATCTTTTTCTGGTTGTTTCGATCACTCTAGTGTTTATTTGTACATGCGTGAACATATATGATCTCTTTTCTCTCCTTTTTTTTTTTTTTTTCTGATTGTTGTAATGCATATAAATACAATTCAGATAGGAGAGATGTACAACAATCAGGAACAATGTGTACTGATTAACAAAATTAATTTTAAGTTAACCAACTTCTATTTATTGGACCAAAAAGATTCACTAAAATGTCATCAAAGCATAGTTAAAATTAATGTTCAGTTAAGCTACGTATACTGGCTCGTGTATACGATTAAACAGAAACTCTTGGGGTTCCAAAGTACATAGAAGACAATAGATTGGGCTCAAACTGAACCGGGCTTAAAGTTGAACTGGATCAGGTTATATTCTGTTGCTGCTTTTGTATGTAACAATCTGATTTGATAATCCCAATCCCAAAATCATCCACCAATCCTTCAAGATACTGTTGATTTTAAGCATGTTTACATCTATTTTTCCAATTGATGACAAGGCAGTACAATGCCAAATTGCCAATAAATTGATATAATGCAACTTTAAATAGAGAAAAATACTATTTTCTTTAAAATGGTTTCATTTCTTCTTCTTTCTATACCATTGGCATCTTAAAATAATTATTTTGATTTTCGATTAATTGTACGTAAGAATAAGTAAAATATAAAAAAATTGATTCTTAATTTGAAAACTGAAAGATTAACATAAGGAATTTATTAATTAAAACTTGTAAAATCATTTTTATAGTGAAACGAATAATCCTTAAATGGTGCTGAATAGTGATAATCTCAATAAATAGGAACAATGTAAAAATTAAAGTCAAACATAAAAAGAGAAATTGTCAAATATACCCACTTTTGCATACCCAAATTCAAAAATATTCACCTTCTTTTTATTAAATCAGTCATACCCAATTTTTATATCTTAATACCATTATGCCCTCTGTTTAAAATTAATCATTCTTCCTCATGATCTCTTCTTCGCGGCGATCTTCTTCTTCGCGGCGATCCTCTCTCCTCTGGCTCTCTTCTCTCCTCCGGCTCTCCTCTCGCTTCCGGCTATCCTCTCTTCTCCGGTATATTGAATCGTTCTCACAATCTGTCTCTGTTTATAGTTGTCTTATAAATTTTATTTTATACATGCAATGATTGAATTTTATTCAATTTGTGGGAATTGGAGATTGAATGAAAACAAGTGGAATTTCATCATTGACTCTGAAAGGGGTGGATCATATAGTATAATCAGTGAAGATATTAGGTTTATAAATTTGGTTGAGGTTGTTGCGAAGATTTCGGGATTGTTGAATATTTGAATTTAGTGAAGCTTAGTTTCTTATTACCTTCAAAGGAAGATCTTCCCCCAATGTTTATAAGGAATGATAGACAATTGGGAGTGTTTTTGAAGAAACTTGTAGAGTTTGAAGATGGTTTATAGCTATGTGTTACAGTAGATTAGGTATGTTTTGTTATAAAATCTTAGTTTTAGTTAGGGGGAGTTATTATATGCCTTACAATTGCCTTGCATTTTGAAAAAACAGGGGCAAACTAGCTCAGATTCTTTAGTTGGGACAAAGAAAAAAGATATCAGTGGTAATGATGTTGTTTCTTCTTCTTCTCTTTTTCCTCATGTTGAGAACCATGTATAAATACATTATATAGTCTTTAGAAATGTCTCATACATAACTTATAAATACCTGATACTATCATTAAAATTCTTACAGGGGAACCAATCTCAAATGCTGGTGTAGCCCCTGTTTTTGATCCAGTCTCCCATGTTTGGAATGAGGTATAATATATCAGAATGCTTTTGTAGTTTTAAATTAGTATGTTTCCTTAACACACACATATGTTGTCTTAATACAACCACAAAGTATCCCGATCCGTTATTGCAAAGAAACAACATTGATTTTTCATCTCCTGCTCCTCTTCGTTCACGTCCTGATGTGAATAAGGTACTTTGTTCATTTTTATAAAATTTTAACATGTTTTTTATGTACCTTACAAAGTGCCTTATACCCCTTTTTCATTTGTCTTTGTAGAAACAATTTATTATGACATATTCATTGCCTACTAATGAACATCAAGGTAATGGTGGTCCAACTCGTCTTTCAAATTCTTATATTGGTTTTAAAGATGAATTGTATGTTGGAAGAATATTCAAGAGCAAAGATGATTTAGTAAGATGCATTGAAGTATTGGCAGTAAACAAAGCTTCGAGGTTAGGACTCCCAGACAGTTTACGAGCAAATAGTTATAATAAGGATGCAGACAGTTTTGTTGTCACAGTCTTTGTGAACGAACATAATTGTGATTCTTCGTTAAGGAATATTAATCGCAATCAAGCCAAATCCAAGACAGTAGGAGAACTGGTCAGCCAATATTTTGAAGGAGAGACGGTTGCGCTTATACCTAAACAAATAATTGAGATGTTTAGACATGATGGTGGATTGTTTAGAAGAAAAAAAATTGTTTGGCAAAGATGTATTTTCTCTTGTTTCTATGCGCCTTGTACTTGAATTGTTCAAAAGATAATAACTGATTTTTGAAAATTATTATTGATTTATAACTTTAGAGTTATTGGATTTTTTTTTTTTTTTGTCATCAATTTACTGGAAATTGTTAGTGTTGAAATATTGTATATTTATCTTGAATGTTTTTTTTTTTTTTTAATATATGTGAGAACACCAAAAAATCTATCAATTAGGAACAAAGGTTTCTTTTTGTCTACTTTCATTTATCAATCTTGTTGCTTTTCTAAAATTTAACAATGGGTTATACATTCTTACAAATAGGAAAATCAAAGATTTCGAAGTTTGTCCATAATAATCTTAATAAAGAAACCTCTTCTCTGTTTCACAAAATTGTATAAAAATGAAATATGACCGGACTTGGTCTCTCTCATGGATTAGAATGTCTCTTGGTATGTTTTGTCGTGAATCTTTTATATAGATTTTAAGGTCAAGATCTTATTGAATGATAATATCAAAGTCAAAGCTTGTCGACATAAAAAAAATAAAATAAAAACAGATTAGATTTATAAAGAAACACACAACACAACAACAAGTGACTGTGATGTACGGTAATTGGGATGATATCAATCAAGTTAATATGTGTTTGATACAAAACAAGAAAAGATCCATGGAACTATAGTTTAGAAGGAAGAGGCAAAGATGTGATATCAAAAATTTTAAAGATGAATCGAGAAGGATGAATGGCAAAATGAGTGTGGAGAATAGAACCAACGGTGGAGATGAGTTGCTTCTTAACTTGTTTGGTGATGCCTCCCATTGATACAATCTCTGCATAAGCAGCTGCTTCTTTATTCCCACCAAACACTATCTCTATTGACCCCTTCAATACTACCATCACCAACTGCAAAATTCATATTTCTATTTATTTAGTCATGCATTTAGTTTGGAAGATAGCTGATTTTGTTCATCTATTTCCCAACTCTTAGAACCAATGTTTAGAGGTACAAATCTTGGCTTGACCACATCTACGCTACAGAACTTAGCTCTAATCATAATTTCAATAAAATATTCTCTCAATTTCAAAATAGTCATTCTAGACTTCATTTTTTATTTATTTTAAATTTTTAATTTAGTGGTTGCTTTGTATTTTATTTTAAATACCGAATTCAATCTAAAATTTAAAGAGTTAATAATATGTAAAAGTTTTAATATATTTAATTAATTTACGTGAAATAATTTTAAATGATAAATATTTTAAAATGGGAATTCGGCCAAAAAAAGCCTGTACTTTGCCAAACTTGCCAAAAAAAGCCT
>OVAF01002214.1:0-16872 GCA_900406245.1 Odontarrhena argentea | reverse complement strand
TTGCTAGATCCAGGAAACTGAGAGAGAAGGTTTTTAGGTTTCTGGATCTGAATCTGATAGAAAACTCATTGNTAGGATCAAGTGATGCTGGCAATGAGTTCATAACTCATAAATCATGAGCGGCCTCTAGCAAAGCATCATGACTACCCAGATCACCTGACTGTTAGATCCTGATCCTGAACAACTATGTTTGAGTCATACACAGTGTGATTTCAGGACAACTCCTTCAGTTCGATCCTCTGGCAATGCAGCAGACCTCTTCACAAATTCTCTCCCCACCACTATGTTCAGGATAAATGTAAATATCATTCGGATGCGCCGTCATCAAGTCTATAAGATGGCGTTCTAGTTAATCGAGGGGCATCAAGCTTCTATGGTTGTATTCTTTTTACCCTACCATGGTTTTTTCCACTAGGTTTTCCTGGAAAAGTTATTAACAAGGCAACAAAAGATCTTAACGCAAATAAGCTATAGCGACGCTGGTATCTCCAAGGGTGAGTGTTACAAAATTCACAAAAAGAAGAAAAATCAAAGTCAACAATAACAACGTCATTGTATTCATACGGACGAATTATATTTATGTGGAGTCCACCATCACTATGCATGCACAGTAACTTCTACTTTTTAACTTCTATTTTAACGATCGTAACGATTGTTGTATACACTCACAACTTCACAATTCTGATAATACTCAAACTCTCTTGTCTCTCTGTTTTATTAATATTCCGTTCCCACTCAGGTATAATTTTTTTTGCCTTTCTTCATATTTATTATTCCGATAAAATACCAATATTATTATAACAATATGAACTTTCTAATCAATTAAAATATTTTTATTGATTTATAATTATACAGTTCAATTCAAAAACAAATATTTTTTAAAAAAAATTTGGCTGTTTATCAAGAGGGACTTTCTTGTCTTACGGTTCTTCATTATGGTTTTTATAAATCAACAAATTTTTTGGTAGGCAATGAGAGACTTTTTAAAAAATATACACATACTTTTTTGTGAATTGAGTAATTTATATCCGTTTCCTAGAATTCAAACCATGATCTATGTCAAACAAAATATGTTATTTTTTATTGAACATATGATATGAAAATTAAATATTTTCATAAATTAATTACAAAAAATAAGAGGGGGAATTAGATAATGTAAAATATGAATTAGGAAATAACAATCATTTAATTAGAAAACAAAAAAAATATCCCTAAATTTTAGGAAAAAAAAATTTTGGTGGAAATGTCGTTCCAATTATATTGCTCACAATGGCCATGTCACAGTTTTAGAATCACTTGTCAAAAAATAATAGGAATATTATTATAATAAATTTTACGTCACTAGGCCCACTACTCAACTATTTTCAAATCAATTATTATAATAAATTTTTTATTTTAAAATAAAAATATATGTATTAAATGTAAATAGATCCTAATCTAATACAGGTACCTAAATGGCAATGCTTTCAATTTTATTGTCCAACAGGGTTCGGTGGCTGGTTCACTCCTTTCCTCTAATTATTTTGTATTCATTTCGTCCAGTGCACGTCAAATTCGTTCAATACAGTGACGTGTATGTATTATCCTCACATGTTCAAAACAATTAAAAAGTAATGGCCAGAAAGTTATCAATCAATTTCATTCGTATTCATTCATCATGATGGTAACCCATTTGTCATGATAATTTATTTTATTGGTTTCCGTCAACGCGTACATAGCAAATAGAATAGTGAGAGAAAACCCATTTAATACAAAACTATTGGAGAATAGGTCACAAAGAACATTATTCAAGATTCAACACTAGTAATGGATTAAATAAACTAATAATAAAAAAATGATACCATATCTTGAATCTTGATTCTCAAAACCAAAGCCAAAACGAATCTCTAAACTATTTGGTTGTGTCATCTAACTTGCAGCGTAGTTGAAACAAATACAAATTTGAGCCATATATATATATTGGTCTAACTTAAAAAAAAAAGTCTGACCCATGTTGTCTACAGCTCAAATCGAGTGGAAACGATGGCAATAAAGTTATATAGATCAAGGAATTGAAATGCAGCTCCATGAACTTATTATATATAGACGAATTATAAAGACAAACGTGCCATACAATATTTAATGATTGTGGTTAGCAATCACTTTCAGAAAAGGAAAACCGTCGTTACAGAAAAGAAAATAATAATAATAATAAAAGGTCTACAAAATCTAGTTGCTCCATAAAATCAAAACTGTCGACGTCTATCTTTTTTTTTTTTTTTGTAACCAACGTCTATCTTTTCAATGACTGTTCCCACATGTTTCATGAGTTTTTTTGGTATTTGGAAACTTTAACATGTAAATGTAATCAGGCAATCAAGGGGCTGATGGAATTAATTATATGAGATCTAGGCAGCAAAGATAGCTCTGCTTCTTTTGATGATCACTGTAACTATAATTACGATCCACGATTAAATATTTGTATTTTTTTGGTAATTACAGTCGCTGCGATTCGTGATTAATCGCAGTTGTACCGCTAAAATTTTGAGTGATTTAAAATTTTAATCGTAGATCGCTGTGATTGTGTCTGTAAAAAAAGAAACACTCAGATGCAATCGTTTACTGCAGTTGCAATGATCGTCAAACAAACATGGCTTATATCATTTATATTTGGTGTTGAAGATACACACTTTGAATCATATGGATTCAAACATGGAGATTTTCACGACAACCCAAATAATTAATAATAGTTAATGAAAAGGAAATCCCCACGAAACGTATAAGTGTGTAACGTGAACGTTTGTTCTATTTAAATAATCAAGTAGTAGGAGGCGGCAGCCATGCGTTGCGTTCTATCTCATTAATTAGTTGAAAAAGTCTCTAATTTTACACGTTTTTGGTGCAGCCTTCACCTATTTCATATACGACTTTTTTTTTTCTACCACTTGTGAAGGATATCTACCATATATGATCTGATCCGAACCTATATTACACCATCATATTTTTCTAGGATAAGTACACACTCCAAGAATCGTGGGGACCAAACGTTCAGGCAATCAGGCCAATCAAACAAACTGAGACCAATTATATGTACGTAAGGAATAACATGTTTTCGATCCAACCACGAGTCAAAGTTACATTTTTTTTGAAAATAATTTATCATCACATTCAATTAGTCAATTATTAGCAAATGTCGGATTAAATATAAAAATTACAAGAAAGACAGCTATATAAATAGCCGGAAGAGAACCTAAAAAAAAACTCTCATAAATGCTTAGTTTAAATATTCATTTCTTATACTTTCTCCAACTCCAACGTGATCTAACATACACCTTGGATAATCATTCTTACGATTATAAAATAAAATCATCTGAGATCTATTTTTTTTTGTAACTGATCATCTGAGATCTATTCTTCTCTAGTTTTGGTTTAACATTTTTTTCCTTAAACATTACAAATTTGATCTTATAAAGTTTCACATATAATTTTTGACTGGAAATATTTGCTTATTCACAGTTTGACACTAAAAAAAAGAGAGTTTTTTTTTCGTTAAAACTCAATTGTAGCGTTACAAAACGACATGGCCATCTTTGTTACATCAAATATTCAACATGTTATTTTAACAAAGAAGGACATCACTGAAAGAACGTCAAACAGCTCTTGAACTATTGTGATTTTCACAAATGAATGGGACAACTTAACATACTGAACAATTAGAAGTTACAAGATCTTCTTTTGGCAACCAAATTTAGCATATTGGAGAAAACGAAACCGTTTCCCACCCAAATTAATTCTCTAACAAAACGAGTACACGTTTAAAAAAAAAAAAAAAAACTGATGAGTGATAGCATTTATCTTTTACGGTTGTTTATTCTATATTTTATTTTTATTTTTAGTAAAGAATTATAAGATTTCTACATGCAAACGATTAGTTTCACTATTGGAGAATAGTTTAAAGATGCAAGAGATATCGATATATTTTGTAGGATTTTTTAAACGAAGCTCGATTATTTAATAAAACAACTTTTTGATAACGAAATATTTGGTGAAGCTAATATAGAGGTAAGGTATTGCTCATTAAAAAAATAAGATTAATTTTTTTTGATAGAACTATTTATTATTTTTTAGTTATTAATAGTTCAATATTTCTTTCATATACAACTTTATGAACAATACATTTTAACTGCGACGGTTTCTGATGCAACCTCAGACATACATATCATATCCAAGACTCATTAACAAATGATTAACATCAAATCAAGTCAAAATTCCCAAAAAGTTTCTAAACGATGATCAAATCATGGATATATCAAGAAGGTGTCTAGATACAAGGAACCATTCGAAATTAATGATGATTGCTAAAAATCCTCCATATTTATTCTTGATTGATTTTTGTAATTAATTAGATTGATTTAAGTATCAGAGCCAAAGTTCCTATGAATATGCTTTTGTTCTTTATCTTTTGTTTTTTTTTTTTTTGGTTTCTTTCAAAAAAATAAAAAGAAAAGAAAAAAAAATTGTTTTCTGATTTTATAACATTTTTAAAAAAAACAAGACTTTTTTAAAAAAAAAGTTCGCTTATTTAGTTTTGTTCTCTTAAAAAAAAAAAAAATTATTCATTTTCTAAGTTCATTTCTATCTTTAAATAAAAAAATGTTATATGGTTTTGGGGACAAAACCTTTTTAAGAGGGTGAGAATGATGGAGTCACGGAAATACGATTCACAACTATGGCTCATCAACAAAAAATTCAAGACAAACCAACATTTTCAAAGTGTTCTAGAAGATTATCAAATCATGGTTATATCAAAAAAGTGTCTAGATATAAGGAACTAATCTACATGAAGGCTAATTGCTTAAGATCTTTTAAATTTATTCTTGATTGATTTTTGTAATTAATTAGATTGATTTTTGCATTTATGTTGATTTATTTGATTACTTGTAAATTGAGCCTATATAAGCTCACTTCTCCTTTCATTGTAAATATACACATATATTTTTTGAATTGAAAGAGAGAGTTTTCTCTAAAGCTTGGACTTTCTTCTGTTTATCTAAGTTAGGTGGATTCCTACTTAGTAAACGTTTGAATCTATGTCCTTTGTGTGGAATCACTAAGAACTAGATTTTGATCTTATCACAAAGGCTTTCACACCTTTGAGTGGCGATCTTCGATGCATCATCAAACCCCAAAACCCGAGTTCAAGTGAAAGAGCCATTAGCCATCACTTCTATTCTCCATCGCAATACGTCATCACTTCCCCTAGACCAGAACTCACTAGAGAGAGAGCGAAGGCCAGCTAGTTTGTTCCCCACCACTTTCTGAACCGAGTTTGTTGTTAAGATCCGTTCCACGATCTTACACCAGTTTCCCACATGCATATGTTTTTCTCTATCTCAAATCAGGTTCTAGTATTTTAACTTCAGGAGAAATAGACAAACTTATTCAAGACCAAAAGATTTTATATATGAAACTACGATGGACACTGAAAATGTTCCACAATACAGATGACGTCTTGATAATAGAATGGTGGTGAAAGATGGCATCATATACGACAATGGATTTGTTCCCTACAGTAGAAGATTGTCTCTGAATATTAAACCATTTTTAGTGTAGAGTACTTGTATAGTTTTGCATATATGGACATCTGCATACTTCACTACAACAAATGAGACAATTACATTACGGATGATACAACTTGAAAACAAACTCTGATAAATTATAAAATCAAAGTTTATAATCCATAGTTTTACCACTACTTTAATACATAACATTATTAACTTCCATTTCCATTTATATAATGTGTTAGTGACATGTCTGAATGCCTTAAATTTTGAAAACTTCTTGAATTTCCTCGAGTTTTCTCTAATAAAATGGTCATAAAACTTTTGTTCCATTTACCAAACAACCATATTACATAAGGTATTGAGGAAGAAGAATTGATTTCATGAAATAAACGAGACTTACGTGGTATCCATTCATACTTCTCGAAACTCCATTCAATTTTTTTTAGAAAATTGTGATATGTGAGATCCCTTTCCAAATGATACTTCATGTTACCGCACATCCATCTATTGGTCGTCTCAACTATGTTCCAAGTTGTTCTGATGAAATTTTCTATCTACAAATTCTGCTTACACATGTGAAAGGTCCCACAAGTTTTGACGATATTCGCTTACTTCATGGTAAACTTTGTCGAATTTTAAAAAATGCTTGATGTGATCGTGGATTGATAGATACTTAAAGAAAAAGTATCACAGTAGATTACACTTGATTCTATAAAAGTTTTTACCTTACATTTATCAACTACTAATAAAAACGAGTAATTTTTTTTTGTCTTTTCCCTTGCCAATACAAGGTCTCTTATCCATTTTATTTTTGGTCAACATATAACATAGTGACAATGATCAATGAATAAGTCAGACATAACCATAATTACATAAAGTAAGCTAAATACACATGGTAGCGGCAAAAAGTCTAGTAATATTGTTAAATAGCAGATAAAAAAAAAAGTGCCTTAGTTTATCTCCCAAATTCATAATTTACAAGAATAAGTGAATGGTTAAGAAAGTAATTTTTTCAAAAAAAAATTAAAAAGAATCTGCAAACAATAAAGAGTATAAGACAAAAAGAAAAAACATTTACGAATGATATTAAATTCATAATGATATGATAAAGAAATAAAAAAATCTATATAATTTGTGAACTCCTCTAGGAAATTCAATAAAGTGGGATTAATTATGTAATTACTAATTAACCTTGAGGAAAGAAACAAAACTTTCTTAATAGTTTTCTTAATTAAATGTAAGAAGTCCCCTCTTATCTAAGATGTGGTTGGAAAATTAAATGAAAGAAAGAAAGAAAGAGTAGTGACGACAAGAAAAAGAAAAAAGTGAAAAACCCTCAACGACTTACTATTTTCCTCTATAAATACCCAACCAAAGAAAGTCTGCCCATCAAAAATCAGAGAGAATCGAATCAAAAGCAGAGAGAAGAAAGATGATAGGCGATTTGGTGGATCTGATAAGCGGCGGAAGTAGAAATGCGAAGGTGAAAGGGACGGTGGTTCTGATGAAAAAGAACGTCCTCGATTTCAACGATTTCAACGCTTCCTTCCTCGATCGCCTCCATGAATTTCTCGGCAACAAAGTCACTCTTCACCTCATCAGCTCCGATGTCACTGACCCAGGTCTTTTTTTTTTTATTTTTTTCTCTTTTCTTGACTGGTGTGTTGATTATAATAATCCTAATTGTTTTTTTAAATCGCCATTAATTGGTTATTTTCTACTACACATTTATTATTACCTTCTTGTCTTTAAATTAGAGTCCACTTGATTGAGAAGACCAATCAAAAATATAAAACAGTGGCTATATTGAAACTCTCTAGATTGTAAAATCATATTTTCTTTAATTTTGTTTGATTTGATTTATGCAAACTTCTTCTGCAAGAAAGCTTGGAATCATTTTTGCTTCTTTTGTTCTTTTGTTCCTGCCAAAAAATAAAGCTATAAAGCTAAAAACATTATTCTGCAAATCAGATACTCTTTTTGTCTTGCCAATTTTTACTCTTTTTTTATTTCTTTTTGGATTAACTTAATTATTAGAGTTTTGTAATTCATACATTACTGTTTTTTAAAAATAGTTATATAAATTTTATAAATATCAGTAATTTTTATAATATAACTATGAATAAAAATCTGCCCAAAAAAATGAAAAAACTATAAAAAATTATGGTTTAGAACATTTGACAATTTTTAAAAGATGGGATCGTATCCAAATAAAATCAAAAGCGACACGTGTCCCCCTAAAGAGGATGTTGATAGTTTCACAACATAAATTGGTTGTTTTGATTTATTCATTTTGGTGATTTGGCAGAAGATGGTTCTAATGGCAAACTGGGGAAGGCTGCTCACTTGGAGGACTGGATCACCACCATCACGTCCTTAACCGCAGGCGAGTCGGCCTTCAAGGTCACCTTCGATTACGACAAAGATTTTGGTTACCCTGGAGCATTCTTGATCAGAAACAGCCATTTCAGTGAGTTTTTTCTCAAAAGTCTCACCCTTGAAGACGTTCCAGGCCATGGCAGAGTCCATTACGTTTGCAACTCTTGGGTCTACCCTGCTAAACGCTACACCCAAGACCGAGTTTTCTTCTCCAACAAGGTAACTAAACTCTTCTTGTTTTTTTGTTTGGCTTGGGAAATTATATGAGAAAGACTCATTGTTTACTTGTGTTTCAGACTTATCTTCCACAAGAAACCCCAAAGGCCCTGCTCAAGTACAGAGAAGATGAGCTCAAAAGTCTGAGAGGAACCGGGACCGGAGAGCTTCAAGAATGGGACAGAGTTTATGACTATGCTTACTACAATGATTTAGGCGTCCCTCCAAATAACCCACGCCCTGTGCTTGGAGGGACACCAGAGTATCCTTACCCAAGAAGAGGAAGAACCGGGCGGAAACCCACTAAAGAAGATCCCCTAACCGAGAGTAGGCTCCCCATCACGTCGAGCCTAAATATATATGTTCCACGAGATGAGAGATTTGGACACTTGAAGATGTCTGATTTCCTTGCTTATGCTCTAAAAGCCATCGCTCAGATTATCCAGCCTGCGCTTGAGGCTGTGTTTGATGATACTCCTAACGAGTTTGATTCTTTTGAAGATGTTCTTAAGATCTACGAAGAAGGAATTGACTTACCAAACCAGGCTTTGATTGACAGTATTGTCAAGAATATACCACTTGAGATGTTGAGGGAGATATTCAGAACAGATGGCCAGAGGTTCCTCAAGTATCCAGTGCCTCAGGTCATCAAAGGTATCCACTTTTGTCCAATCTTATTACTCTTCAACAGTAAAAACTTATGCCTCTATAATGCAATGTGAATAACGTTTTTGTTTCTAGAGGACAAAACTGCATGGAGAACTGATGAGGAATTTGCTAGAGAAATGCTGGCTGGACTAAACCCTGTTGTTATTCAACTTCTTCAGGTGAATCCATCAACTCTCCCGCTAACGAATAGGGGACTTTTTAATTTTTCTGCCTTCTAACATGGCATCTAATCTTGCAGGAATTTCCTCCAAAGAGCAAGCTTGACACTGACTCATATGGTAATCAGAACAGTACAATCACCAAAAGCCACATAGAACACAGCTTAGATGGACTCACTGTGGAAGAGGTAAAAACTAATATCAAATCACTCAACTAAATTGATACTGTGACAATTTGAAACAAAATGAATTTGTTATTTTAGGCTCTTGAGAAGGAAAAGCTGTTCATATTAGACCACCATGACACATTGATGCCGTACTTGGGGCGTATAAACACCACCGGGACCAAGACATATGCAACTCGGACACTTCTGTTTCTGAAAGATGATGGGACCTTAAAGCCATTGGTGATAGAGCTGAGCTTGCCTCATCCTGACGGGGACAAATTTGGAGCAGTGAGTGAAGTATACACGCCTGGTGAAGGGGTCTACGACTCGCTGTGGCAGTTGGCAAAGGCTTATGTGGCTGTGAATGACTCTGGAAATCACCAGCTTATCAGTCACTGGTAATGGATACGTAGTGGTTCCGGTTATAAAAAAATCTAAATTTCTATATATAATCTGAAGTGAAAGATTTGGTATTCGCAGGATGCAAACACACGCATCAATTGAACCCTTTGTGATTGCCACAAACAGACAGCTGAGTGTTCTTCACCCCGTTTTCAAACTCCTCGAACCTCACTACCGTGATACAATGAACATCAATGCATTAGCTAGGCAAATCCTTATCAATGGTGGTGGTATCTTTGAGACAACTGTATTCCCTTCCAAATATGCCATGGAGATGTCATCTTTCATCTACAAGAACCACTGGACCTTCCCTGACCAAGCCTTGCCAGAGGAACTTAAAAAGAGGTAATGCATATTTAATCAACCTATCTATATGTTAAGTTACATAGCCTAGCTTATGGGAGATCAGAACTGTTGTGAGTTCGTAAGAGAGAAGGTAGACGATTCCGAATAAGAATAACCAGTTTCATTTTTATAAATTGCAGAGGGATGGCTGTTGAGGACCCTGAAGCACCACGCGGTTTACGTCTGAGGATAAAAGACTATCCTTACGCTGTGGATGGGCTTGAGGTTTGGTACGCTATTGAAACATGGGTGCAAGACTACATACCTGTGTATTACAAGACGGACGAGGATGTTAGAAATGACAGGGAGCTCCAAGCCTGGTGGAAGGAGCTGCGCGAGGAAGGTCACGGGGACAAAAAGTCAGAACCTTGGTGGCCCAAAATGCAGACCCGCAAAGAACTCATTGATTCATGCACGATAATAATTTGGGTGGCCTCTGCTCTTCACGCAGCGGTTAACTTCGGACAGTATCCAATTGCAGGGTACCTCCCGAACCGGCCGACCATAAGTCGGCAGTTCATGCCAAAAGAAAACACTCCAGAGTTTGGAGAACTTGAGAAGAATCCAGATAAAGTGTTTCTGAAAACGATCACGGCTCAGCTTCAGACGCTTCTGGGGATTTCTCTGATTGAGATTCTCTCTACTCATTCGAGCGATGAAGTGTATTTGGGGCAGAGAGATTCTAAGGAATGGGCGGATGAGAAAGAGGCATTGGAGGCCTTTGAAAAGTTTGGAGAGAAGGTAAAGGAGATTGAGAAGAAGATTGATGAGAGGAACGAGGATGAGAATCTCAAGAACAGGAATGGACCAGTTAAGATGCCTTATACTTCCTTATTTCCGACCAGCAAAGGTGGTGTCACGGGCAGGGGAATTCCGAACAGTGTCTCCATCTGAAGCACCTCTCAGCTTTGTTAATTTCTTTTTCTTCTTTCCACTTCTTATTGTGTCATGGTTACTTGTTCCAAAGGTTAACCGTGGATTCTTGTTATTCCGATTCTGCATGTAACCCTCACTATCAGTGGTTTATGGGGTTCCTTATAAGTTGGTGTGGTCACCAGAATAAAACTATTACTATCAACATCGTGTTCATCCCGAACCATTAGACCAAGTTTGATTTTTATTAAATCAATATATCATATACACGACTCCAGAAAGGGAAGGCAAGATTATCAAACCTTGAATGAATAATTAGAATTCAAACACTTACAAAATTTCTAAATACTTACTGGGAAAAAAACTTAAATGACGTACCATTATTGCAAAAGTACTAGTTTGACACTTCAATATTTGGAAGGAAAAAATCTTAAAAAATAGCCACTTTGCCCTCAGACCATTTTGTTACAAAAATGGTAATTACAGGAAATGCCACTCCACTTTTCGCTGGAAAAATAGAAAATTGAGATATTTACGGATTTGCCACTCAGAAAGTCTGTCGTTCATTTGGTGACAGACATTTGTGTTTTTGACAGTTTTTTTTTTTTAGGTAAGTTAGTAATTTTTTTGAAAAAATTTTTGATTGTCTGACAGATTAAATTATTTAGTCTGTCACACGTTGTGACAAACCTTTTTTAGAATGACAGTTTTTTTAAATTTTGTCGAAAAAAATCCGAGTGTCATAGACTTTTTCTAAAAATCTGTGGTATGAAGCGACAGATTTTTGTTTCAACGGCAGATTTTCTGCAAAAATGTTCAAAATTTTTGACAGATTTTATAATTTTCGACATAGTTTTTTTCTGACGTGGTGACAGTTTTTTTGTTTCGACCATCTCTTTGACGACAGACATTTAAAAAGTCTGCTTTGTAAAATGATTAATTTAAAATTACTAGAATGACATCCTACGTGGTGACATATATTAGAGTAATTGTCTAATATACCCACCTTCCCATACCCATAATCACAAATACCCACTTTTATTAATCACATATACCCATTTTTCATCTATAATTAATTTAAGGTACTAAAATTTATAATTTATGGTTGAAACTTTGTAGGATTAGGGTTTAGTGTTTAATAAGTATTTGGGTTTAAGTTTTAAGGTTTTAGGGTTTATATTTTTGGGGGGTAGGGTTCAAAACGTTTTTTTAGGGTTTAGAATTTTAGGGTTTAGGGTTTTAACCCTAAACCCTAGATTCTAAACCCAAAAACCCTAAAAAATATTATAAAAATTTTTAAAATATTAAAATTATTAATTTGGATAAAGATTGATATATTTTTTAAATAAATAACAAAAAATGGGTATATGTGATTAAAAAAGTGGGTATTTGTGATTATGGGTATGGGAAGGTGGGTATTTGTGAATTTTCTTTTTATAGTTACAAGAGGTTTTTTTTTTTTTGTCTATAAATTGTTTTGTTTGGTGACAAATATTTTACTGGTATGTGACGGCAGATTAAATTCGGACTAAAATGACACTTTCTTTGGTGATAGATTTTTTCTGACAGATTTCTTTTGTGGATGACAGACTTTTGTACTGAAAACCAATTTAGCCACTTGCTTTTTAGGAACTAATTCCAATTCCACTTTTGTAATTTATTTGAATTTTACTTTAAAGAATTTGAAATTAAAATCATTATCCAAGATTGGATTTTATACTTAAAACTATTATTTTTAAAAAATAATTATAGACATATTAATTTAAAATAATATTCAAAATATAATGTGTAATTTAAAATTCTCAATATGACATTATTAGTAATATATTTTTCTAAATTTTCACAAAATCATAGAAGTACTATTGTCTATAATTTCAAAAAAATCAGAATTTTTCAAAAAGTAGATTTTTTTTTTGTTTTATTTTATAAAATAAAAGTTTTATTATTTTTTGAATACGACATTATTAGTAATATAATTTTTAAAATTTTCACAAAATCATAGAAGTACTACTCTCTATAATTTCAAAAAAAAATCAGAATTTTTCAAAAAGTAGATTTTTTTTTTTGTTTTATTTTATAAAATAAAAGTTTTATAATTTTTTCAATACGACATTATTAGTAATATAATTTTAAAAATTTTCACAAAATCATAGAAGTACTACTTTCTATAATTTCAAAAAAAAATCAGAATTTTTCAAAAAGTAGATTTTTTTGTTTTATTTTATAAAATAGAAGTTTTATTATTTTTTCAATACGACATTATTAGTAATCTAATTTTTAAAATTTTCACAAAATCATAGAAGTACTACTTTCTATAATTTCAAAAAAATCAGAATTTTTCAAAAAGTAGATTTTTTTTTGTTTTATTTTATAAAATAAAAGTTTTATTATTTTTTCCATACGACATTATTAGTAATATAATTTTTAAAATTTTCACAAAATAATTGAAGTACTACTTTCTATAATTTCCAAAAAATCAGAATTTTTCAAAAAGTAGATTTTTTCCGTTGTTTTATTTTAGAAAATAAAAGTTTTTTTTTTCTTACTTTAGATGAATAACTTTTGTTTAAGGATAATTTTTATAGGCCATAAGGTTTTTTTTTTGGCCCACCACGTAAATCAGTTTTGGTTGATGTTTTTTAAAAAACATCTAGATCAGTTTTGGTTTATGTTAGGGATTAAAAACTGATTTTTAATTTCAATAATAATGCAAAGTTAGAATGGGTATTTTGGACATTTTAACAAAAATGTGTGTCATTTGAGTCCATCTTATTTGGGTTGTGTCATTTTAGTATTTTTGGGATAATTGTGTGTCATTCTAGTCCATCTCTCATACTTAAAACACAAAAAAATCATGAGTAAGTGAGATTTATGAAGGACAAGCTCGAAAAATATTAATGGTGTTTATGTTCTAATTATAAATGTTCATTGTATAAATATTTGTATTAGCATGAATTCTATTCCGCTTACTTGGTCGGATTTTTTGACCGGAATGGCACAAAACAGCAATAATCTCATTCTGGCAGGTGCCCAATATTTTAGACCGAAATCGCTAAAACAGTAAGAAACTCATTCCGTTCATGTCATGTCACGTCACATCTCACAAACTTAAGTTCTAAAATTCAATATGATTATTTTTCTTATTATTAATGTCATTTTAGAATAAAACACATAGGAAAATCAATTACTTGTATATCTGAATTCTAAGTTAGTTTTCTAAATTCACCGTTAGACCTATAATATGCTTTATTACCATTAACAACATCGTTAGAAATATATTATACATGTTAACAAATATAAACAATGTTGACATTAGATCTCTAATTCACACGTTAGACAAGTATTACATACATTAGATAAATATTTCACATGTTAGATAAGTATTTTACATGTTAGATTTTTATAGTTTCCGATAGATGTGTAAATTCAAGCTGAATATTTTTCTTATTATTAATGTCGTTTCAGAATAAAAACCAAGGAAAATCAGTTACATGTTATTTGAATTCTATGTTAGTTTTCTTAATTCATTGTTAAATCTATAATATGTTTTCTAACACTAACAAGATCAATGATAGACCAATATTCCACATGTTGACAAATATAAACAATGTTAACAGTAGACTGCTAATTCACACGTTAGACGACGAGTATTACATACATTAGACAAGTATCTTATATAATAAAGAAGGGTTCCCTTCCTCAACTATTCACGAGAGGCTGCCATGTGTCCCTTTTTAGTATTTAGTTTTCATTTTAGTCTCTTTCCATTTACTTATTCTATTATTATCTATTAACTTACAATAATTACATCAAATATGACTTCCAATAACTTAAGAGATGCTTTACATTATTTTATTTATTTTATTGATAATTATTGCCAGATATATTGATTATATTTCATTTGATCGTTAGTCATGCATGATTTAACTCTATATTCTCACAGCCAAATTTTTATTTGTAAAGTGCATTGGGATATATATAACTTGATAACTTTTGCTTTTACAGTTTGACGAAAGATACTAAAAATAAGATTGATTGTTTGGGATATAATGCAACTACAAAGAAGATTAATTCCTTTAAAATATCTACGAAAGCCTTAAAAACAATAATGTCCAAATAAACATATGACTCATATTGGAGAGCCAAACAACTATTTTATCATACACTTAATTAATATAAAATAAATGCGTCTTAAATACACCTTTTGATATTAGAGAAAAATCTTGAAAATTCTACCAAACACCATTGCTAAAATACTATTTTGTAAAACTACCACTTTTATATATTTGCAAAATTACCACTTATTATTCAAGTTATATTTTTTCATAATTGAAAAATTTGTTAAGGCTTAGGGATCTAGAACTTCGATTTAGTAAAACTGTAGGGTTTAAGATTGGCTTAGGTTTCTAAGTTTTAGGGTTAAACCCTTATAAAATTAGGATTTATGATTTACTAACTATTAGGCTTTAATCTTTGGTGCTAAGGGTTTAAAATTTAGGGGTTTATGGGTAGTTATGAATAAAACCACTTTTAGGGTTTAAGATTTTAGAAACTGGGTTTTTAAATCCTTAAACTCTAGATCCTATACCCTATATATAGTTTTAAGAGTATACAAAAAAATGGTAGTTTTGAAATGGGAAATTCTTTCGAATACACTATTTATCTCCCTTTATTTCACTTTTACACTTTCACTTTTACACTTTTTAACTTTTATATGTTTTATTCTTTTACTTTGTTAATTTTTGGGTTTATGTTTTAGGGTTTGGGTGTAAGGTTTTGGGTTTAGGGTTTAATTGACTTAGAGTTTCTACGGATTAATTTTTAGGCGGTGGAACTTATTTTTAGGGTTTTAAATGTTTGTTTTAAATATTTTTAAACCCTAAAACTAACATTCTAAACCTTAAAACTTTATAAATAAAAGTGAGAATGAGTGATAAGGCTTAGGGTTTAGGGTTGAAGGATGATAAATGGTGTATTAAATGATTTTTTCTTCAAAGTGTATTTTTGAAAGAATGGTGACTAAAAAGTGTAAATTTGTGAAAAAAAAAGAGTTAAAAAGTGTGTTTTTGATATTTTCCCTTTTGAAATTGCTCAAATACGATCTCTTTGATACAAATAATAAATACAGTTTATTATTATGTAATTAAATATATTAAAAACAATTGTTCACATACATATAGAAAATGCATTTAAACTTATAAAAACTTATTGATCGAAATTTCAATGAACAACACATTTTTTCATGATATTACAAAAAGTTTCAACATACAACAATATATAAACTCTAGATCCTATACCCTATATATAGTTTTTAGAGTATACACAAAAATGGTAGTTTTGAAATGGGAAATTCTTTCGAATACACTTTTTATCTCCCTTTATTTCACTTTTACACTTTTTAACTTTTATATGTTTTTATTCCTTTACTTTGTTAATTTTTTGGGTTTATGTTTTAGGGTTTGGGTGTAGGGTTTTTGGTTTAGGGTTTCATTGACTTAGAGTTTCTACGGATTAATTTTTAGGGGGTGGAACTTATTTTTAGGGTTTTAAATGTTTGTTTTAAAGATTTTTAAACCCAAAAACTAACATTCTAAACCTTAAAAATTTATAAATAAAAGTGAGAATGAGTGATGAGGCTTAGGGTTTAGGGTTAAAGGATGATAAGTGGTGTATTAAACAATTTTTTCTTCAAAGTGTATTTTTGAAAAAATGGTGACTAAAAAGTGTAAATTTGAAAAAAAAAAAAAAAGTTAAAAAGTGTGTTTTTGATATTTTCCCTTTTGAAATTGCTCAAATACGATCTCTTTGATACAAATAATAAATACAGTTTATTATTATGTAATTAAATATATTAAAAACAATTGTTCACATACATATAGAAAATGCATTTAAACTTATAAAAACTTATTGATCGAAATTTCAATGAACAACACATTTTTTTCATGATATTACAAAAAGTTTCAACATACAACAATATATATATATATATGGCTGAGAAAAATACCCAGAACCGAAGAACCGAACTGAATCCAAACCGAAACCAACTAAATACCCGAATGGGTCCTGAAGTCATATACCCGAAGAACCGGAACATAATCCGAACCGAATCGAGAACCGAAT
>OVAF01002213.1:0-16892 GCA_900406245.1 Odontarrhena argentea | reverse complement strand
TAACCAAACGAAGTTCGTTTGCAAACGAACCTCGTTTGAGGTTACCAATCACACCCGACGTTTTAATTGTAATCGGTTGGAAAAAGTAATAAAAGTAATATGTTTGGTAATTTTTACTGTTGCTACTAAATCTGTATCAGTTTTTTACACCAAAAAAAATCTGTATCAGTTTTTGCTATTATTATAGATATCAATCATTTTTTCATCTTATCAATTTTTATCTATCAAGCAAATGAGGAATTTAGATGGTTATAAACCAATTTTTTTAACTAAATCTTTTGCTTAACATCATTGACCAAGGCTCATGTTTAACAGGCATGAATACGAATAATTTGCCTAGGGAACTAGAGAAGCACAAGGACGTGGTGAAGTTTTTGAAGACTTCGGTTGTATCTGCTTTAGCATTTTATGCTGTTGATGTAGCTATTGAGGATTTGGTTAAATACCCGGGAGGTTTGCAAGTCTCCAAGCTGAGTTGGAGACTCAGGCTACAGAGAGAGAACTGAAGATGGATGATGGGTCTTGCTCGAGAAGCATAATGAAGCTCACCGTGATAGATTGAGTTTTGTTGAGAACCATAGAAGGTCTATCTCTTTTATGGAAGGGATAACCACCAACAATCATTTTTTAAGCACAGCTTTTCACTCTATTACCGCTGGCGTTACCGTAGCTCTTTTACCTAACCTAAGCCTCCTAGCGATAAGTAGAGTTAGAGTATCTTGGTAGTTATCTTGGTTAACTGTAATTTTCTTTCAATTTATTTAAGATATGCAGTTGCAGTAACAGTGTCTTTTCAAACTTTGAAAGATCGTAATGGGAACAAGATCATGTGGGTTCTTCAGCTTCTTTTCGTTCATTTTTCGTTCATTTTTTTAACTAAATCTTTTGCTTAACATCATTGACCAAGGCTCATGTTTAATAGGCATGAATACGAATAATTTTCAAAATCGAAACAAGATGAAGATTACACAAGAGTTAAAACGCAATGGCAAAACCAATTCACACTTCAATATGCGAAGTATGGTTTTCATTTTAACTTCCCATGCCACTAATTTTATACAACGATTCATTCATAAGCAAACAAATATAAAATAATCCAAACTTTTTTTAAAAAAGGATTTGCTTAAAAAAGAATATAAACTCTATTTGCATATATTAAACTTCTCTGATATGCATGAAGCAATAAACACTCCACTAAATTATAAAATATCAATCATGGTGAGGTTATTTATGGGCAAGAGAAATCCTATGTTTTATAGTAGTCAATCAATTTTCTATATGTCTTCAGAAATTTATCAGCATACCAAACCTCAAATTCCAAATGTTTAAATCAAATTTAATGTTTTTTTTTCCTCGAATGCTTTACATTGGTCAATCAATCCTCTAGCTATTGTAACAAATTTTTTACTCATAAGTTTTGGAAAATACTATATATTATTTACCGTTTATATATATATATATATATATATATATATAAACTATAAATTTCCTAAATAATTGATTTTTTGCCTTTTGATTTCAATGCACAACGGTTAATTTTCTCTTATATATACAAAATGGGTCTCAGGCTTGTTGAACTTTTAAGTTGTATATACAAACTGGGCCTCGGCCTTTTTGAATAGACAAGCCCATAAATTTTCCGGGGTTTGCATTTCCTTGAGATCGAATTATTAAATTAAATAGCTAAAATTTGGTTTGGTTTAGAAAGGGCTAATAGCCTAATACTGTGTTAGATTTTGATTTTAAAAATTAAACAAAAAGTTTAACGCCACTGAACCGAACAGTTAAGCCATAGAGTTTATGCGGAGAGAAAGTGAACATATCATCACCAGTTTTGTTGATGCGTCACTAACTTCTTCGTCCTTCTTCCTCTTCCATTTAAGGAAAACAAAACTCTCCACTTTCTTTTGTTGGTCCCTGTGAATATCAGAGAAGACAATTTGCTCTTATATCCAGTTGATTTGGCTATGATGGCTTCTTCGATTGTCTTCGCTGCAACTCCAGCTACTGGGTTTCTCTCTGTTCGTCCCTTAAAAGCTCGGAGATTTTGTATTACTTCTTCACTCGACTCCGATGTTTCCGACATGAGTGTTAACGGTAATAAACGAACTAAATTTTGATTCTTTAGTGTCTCCTATGTTTTAGGATTGTTCCTTTCCGTGATTTGGTTTCTGGGTCTTTGATTTTTTGACGGAATCGGGAATTTTGATATGTATTTGGATTAAAGGGCTTAGCTTTATGCCATGAGCAATCCCAATTTTGAATAGGATGAGGTTCTAATTGCTATGATTAACTCAGTGGCTTTGAATTAACTCATTCTCTTTAATTGAGGATGAAGCTCTTGTGGCTTCTCTATGGTTAAGGCAAGTCAGTGGTATTGGAAATGAAGAGTTAGGTAAAGATTTTACAGTCAGTCCAAGATTCTTTTGTTTCTTTGTTGATTCGTTCAGCAATCAGCATCGGTTTTATTTTATCTACGGGAAGTAGTAGCGGTTGAGGGATCAAATGACATCTGAAAACTCAACAGAAAAGTCAAGTTTTGATTGAGGTTTCAATCTAGAAAAGTTGCTTCGTTGTGTTATCTGGTTATTTGGAGTTTCGAGATTTTCAATCTTGTTCTTATCGTTTTAATGGACTGGTTATCAATGCAGCTCCAAAGGGGCTATTTCCTCCAGAACCTGTACCGTATAAGGGACCAAAGCTCAAAGTAGCTATCATAGGAGCTGGACTTGCAGGCATGTCAACTGCTGTGGAGCTTCTCGATCAGGGTCACGAGGTCATCTAATTGTTGCTTTTAGTTGTTTACCTTTGATTTATTTCAATAAATGTGCTAAAACTTTGTTACTGTTTCAGGTGGATATATATGATTCCAGGACATTCATTGGTGGCAAAGTGGGTTCTTTTGTAGATAGACGCGGGAACCATATTGAAATGGGATTACATGTTTTCTTCGGATGTTACAACAATCTCTTCCGCTTGATGAAAAAGGTTTTTATTTCCCAGAGCGTGTCTGCTTAAGTTTGCTTGATGATTGAAGTTCCTGGTGATGCAGGTGGGTGCTGATAAAAATCTTCTTGTCAAAGACCACACTCATACATTTATAAACAAAGGCAGCAAAATTGGAGGTGTGCTCAGCTCATTATTTTCTTGCTATGACTGCCTTTGTGATTTCATTGTACTTATGTGTTTATATAATCTGTAGAGCTTGATTTTCGGTTTCCTGTTGGAGCTCCAATTCACGGTATTCGCGCATTTTTAATCACAAATCAACTGAAGGTATAAGTTAAAACACTGTTTTACTCTCTAGGCACAGTTAAATCTTTGGATTCATGTCAGTGCACCTCTTCGGCGTAGAAGAATCCTCAACATTTTTCTCAAATTCATAGCAAAAGATTAATCTCTTACTTTATGTATCAATATTGACTGACTACAACGTAATCTCGATTTAACAAACAGCCCTTTGATAAGCTGAGAAATTCACTGGCTCTTGCATTAAGCCCAGTCGTAAAAGCTCTCGTGAACCCTGATGGAGCCATGAGAGACATTCGCAATCTGGACAGTGTAAGGACTGATAGCTTTTTCCTCTGTTTTTTTTCTTATTTCGACTGCTATTTGTGCTCTCTAAAGTTTTCTATGATTCTTTTGCAGATTAGTTTTTCGGATTGGTTCCTGTCAAAAGGTGGGACACGGGCAAGTATTCAGAGAATGTGGGATCCTGTTGCTTACGCACTTGGTTTCATAGATTGTGATAACATGAGTGCTCGATGCATGCTTACCATATTCTCGTTATTCGCCACCAAAACCGAAGCTTCTTTGTTGCGTATGCTCAAGGGCTCGCCTGATACGTACTTGAGTGGTCCTATCAAACAATATATCACAGATAGAGGTGGCAGGTGTGTGTCTGTTATTATCTATAATAATGGATTCTCGCATTTTTTATCTCATCGGCTTACCGGGTATTTCTATTGTGTCTCAAAAACAGAATCCATCTAAGGTGGGGATGCAGGGAGATACTTTATGATAAAACCACAGATGGAGAAACTTATGTCACAGGACTTGCAGTTTCCAAGGTGAGTTTAGCTTCAGTGTTAGAGACTGGATTTTAGGAAAAAAAGCTCAAAGATTTGATAGAAAAGTTGAGTACTTTCTTTGGTTTGTTTTCAGGCTACGGACAAGAAGATTGTGAAAGCTGATGTGTATGTTGCAGCATGTGATGTGCCGGGAATCAAAAGGTTACTTCCAAAAGATTGGAGGGAATCTCGGTTTTTCAACGATATATATGAACTCGAGGGAGTACCGGTTTGTACGGTGCAGCTCAGATACAATGGTTGGGTCACCGAGTTACAAGACATTGAACTCTCCAGGTTTGTGTTCAAGAATCTTATGCTGTGGGATGATATGATTATGATGACCTGATCCTGTGTAGGGTTTAAAGGTTTGTTTTCTGTTGCGGAAAATTGTAGGCAGTTGAAACGAGCTGTTGGTTTAGATAACCTTCTTTACACTCCCGATGCTGATTTTTCGTGCTTTGCGGATCTTGCACTCGCATCACCTGCAGATTATTACATTGAAGGACAAGGCTCCCTGCTTCAGTAAGAAACAAGAATTCCTTTTTAACTCAGAATAGCCTGCAAATTTCTAGGTTTCATGAACACAGACTCTATTCTTTTACAGGTGCGTTTTAACACCAGGAGATCCTTACATGCGATTAACAAATGACAAGATAATAGAGAAAGTTGCGATGCAGGTAAAGAACATGGCTACATTTTCCAAACTCTTGATAAACTTTTGCCAAAATTGGTTTCTTATTGATTCTCAACTCTTTGTTCAGGTCACTGAATTGTTTCCATCATCACGAGGTCTTGAAATCACTTGGTCATCGGTTGTCAAAATTGCTCAGTCACTGTACCGTGAAGCCCCCGGCAAAGATCCATTCAGACCCGATCAGAAGACACCCGTAAAGAATTTCTTCCTCGCTGGCTCATACACAAAGCAGGTAACTTTTACACTCAGAATAGTGACACAAGGCAAAGCAAGAAGTGCCAGATTGCGTCTGGGACCAAAGAATCAGGGAAATTTTTGTTTCTTGATATGTTGCAGGATTACATAGATAGTATGGAAGGAGCGACATTATCAGGAAGACAGGCTTCGTCATACATCTGTGACGCAGGTGAAGAACTAGCAGAGCTAAACAAGAAGCTTTCTTCTTCAACAGCTGGAGTTCCTGATGAGCTAAGCCTTGTCTGATTGGCTAATTGATAAATGATTTGAGACTCTGTGGGTATATATAATGCCCTTTATACAACAGTGTTCATAAGAGAAATCATTTGTATCTTGACACAATCTTATGAAATCAAAGATTATATTTATTCCCAAAGGGGTTTATATAACGTTTACAAAGTAGAGGCAAAAGAATCTTTCACCTTAAAGCTTCTTTTTCGATAGCTTTGTTGGCAGTCTCAAATGATGAAGAATCAAGTAATCTAGAAAGGTTTTTTGTGTTCCCCTCTATTCCTGTTTGGTCTCGGACTGAGATCAATGCTACAGTTCTAGATACTGGAAATCGCTTGTCAGATTAGTACAAAGAACTATGAAGTGAAATTGTTTCATGAAATTTGCAGAGTTTCACAGAAGCTAAGCTCGTTTAGCTTTCTTATCCAATTACAAACGTGCTGCAAAATTCTCACCAGAAAAAAATAAAAGCATTCAGCAATGGAATCAATTCAAAATGAAACTAGAAAATAGAGTAATTATTTGGAGCTCAAACAAAAGTAAATCAGTTAGGGCGAACAAAACAAAAGGCACAGAGAGACATATAGCATGTGCCACAAGTTTCACGTATTACACATAGCCAAGGCATTAGTCAAGCTCAACCGGATGCGAAGCTTCAGGGTTCTCCGATAACCAGTGAAATAAGCCTTGGATAGCCCCTCCTTTTGTACTAGGTCAATGAATTCTTCATATGGCCCCAAGTACTGATGATAATCATAGCAAATGTGATTCAAGTTGGAAATGACACCAAGTATTAGAAAAGCACTAGCAAATGAGTTGTAATTACCTTGTCCTGAAGCTCCCTCGCTTGCGATGTAACATTATTACCGATCACGAAGTAAGCTTGGCAACCAAAAGAACGACAAGCTGATTAATTCTAAAGAGGAAAAAAATAGAGATCAGAATCAAAACGATGCATCTCTCCTATATACCTATCGTGTATCCAACGGTCAGTCCAGCAAATCGAGTTATGATCCACTTGCGGAATGCTCGAGCTAATTCCTTTCGAGCTAATTCCTTGTTTGATACATCGGGATCTACATTCACAAACAAAGAATTTTTCGTCTTCCTTCGAAATACAAACAAAATTAAAATAAAAACATTACCAGGTGTAGTTGAGCAGAAACTGCGGCGAGGCACAAAGGACGTT
Source organism: Odontarrhena argentea (assembly GCA_900406245.1). Taxonomy (NCBI): domain Eukaryota; kingdom Viridiplantae; phylum Streptophyta; class Magnoliopsida; order Brassicales; family Brassicaceae; genus Odontarrhena; species Odontarrhena argentea. Next base: position 10,471 of record OVAF01002213.1, on the reverse strand, counting down.
GCTTTCCGATTAACCTGGGCCGGAAAAAGTGAAAATTAGAGAAATTGGGTGACCCAAAGGATCTATGGTTTTGACCATACCTGGGTAGCGAGGGATCTCAGAACCGGCGTCATCGTGGCAAATCTGGAGTTCGCTTCGTCTCTAATTTCTCTCTCGAAGGAAGAAAAGAAAAGGAAAAAGGGAATAAATAAAGAACGATGTATATGCTCTTCCGATTAACCTGCGCATTAAAAAATGTGAAATTAGAGAAAGTTTGTGACCCAAGTAACATGATCTGTGGTTTTCGCCATACCTGCGCAGTGATGGATCTCAGGATCAGCGTCATGATACTAAATTATGGTTTGGATTCGTCTCTGGTTTCTCTCTCAAGCAAAAGAAAAAGTAAGAACAAATTAATAAATAACAATCTTCTGCTCTTGGAACGGAGAATTTTTCGCTATTTAGTTACTTATTTTATTTTATTTTGGTTTGGAAGAGAAAGTAGAGACGAAGTGAACCCTTTGCCACGATGAAGCCGATTATGAGATCCGTCGCTACGCAGGTATGGCCAAAACCATAGATCATGTTACTTGGGTCACAATCTTTCTCTAAATTCACATTTTTTTCCGGCGCAGGTTAATCGGAAAGCGACATCCTTTGTGCCTCGCCGCAGTTTCTGCTCAACAACACCTGGACATCCTTCGTTTGAGAGGTCCAACATTCATGGTTTTTTTAATTTCATGTTCTTTGGAATTTATATCTACTTCGGTAAGGGTACGTCACTACAATCTTGTTCCATTTAATTGGGGTGGATTTTACTACATTTTGGGTAAAGTTATGTGAGAAATGTCGAATGATTGATTAGTTGAGAAATGTTAATTCGAACATTGGTTGGGTTGTAATTGGTACTTTTGATAGAGAGTTGATAATGTTTGTTTAGTAAGTCCTCCATTAATGTTGTATCACAATTTTAAATCCTTTTCTCAAAATTCTATATCTCAGAACTGTACAAGGTTTATAAAGACTGGCCAGAGTTTGCAACTAAGTTGGAGGACACCCAACGTCGAACAGTATGTAATTTTTTTCATCTCTTTCTTATAAACAAATTTAATTTTTACTAAGCTGGAGAATCTTCTTCTCTGCGCAGAGGGAGGCTATATCGTCTGCCAAGCCATAGCGAAGAAAAGTCAGCCTCGTATAGTCATGGATGCTGAGAACTAAATTACTCAATTGTTTTGTGTTTCTTGTGTCATGGCTGCAGCCTGCAGACAACTACTAAATGTTTGGAATTTCTCTATTATGCCTTGTCAACTAGTTGCTTCCCTTCTCTAACTTATCAAAATAATTTGGATTGCAAGTTGCTTTTGCTGGCTAACTATTGATTAACCAAACACAAGAAGCTATCGTGCTTTGCATCGCCGACAGATTATTATAAATGAGTATAGTAAAGCCCATTTAGACTCAATTATTAAAAGGGTTTCAGACCCAAGTTAAATGGGAACCCAATGAAACTCTTTTTTTCTTTTTTATGAAAACAGAAGTAACAATACGTCGGCGTTTCGAGTTTAACAGTTAGGGTTCCTCTCCCTTCTTCTTCGACTCTCTTCACTCTGGTTTCCACCGTCGAAACAACTTCGCCTCTCCTCGCCGTTTACGCCGCCTAACCGTTGCTGGTGGTCCTCCATATCCGCCTGAGAACATCACTCATCTTGCAAGTTCGGTTCTGAGTTCACCTCTCCAACCAGCTCAGGTACTCTCCTTTCTCTTGAATTCGAAGCTGAAGAATGGTTAGATTGGAACTAGCAGTTGGATTTATGTTTTAGTAGATATCTGGTTTTAAGTTTAGTATGTTTTGGTTTCCGTATAGCTATTTCAAGTGAGAAACCTTAAGTAAAGAAGATGCACAAGAGGGAAATTATTAGGCCCGATGGTAAGTTCAACAAGAAAAGAACATCAAGAGGAGGCAATGTTGTTATACGCAAACGCTCTCAACCTCTGCCCGACGGTGAGTATTATTTCTGACATATGACAAGGCAGGATATTTAGCTCCATTTGAGTGTTGAGTCTGGTATTTTTGGTTATCCTTACAGCTGTTTCAAATGAGAAAGTCAAATCTGAGAACAAGAGAAAGAATAAAAGGAAGGGCCAAGAAATAACTAGAGCTTCAGTTGAGGATGAAGATAATCATCTTGAGAGACAAGGTGAGAGTTCATTACTATATGAGACTATATATTCTGTATTCATATCGTTTTAGTTCCCTCTGTCATTCAGATGAGGAACTTTAGCTAATTTCAACTCCTCATGTATTTTATCTTAGCTTAGCTTATCTCTCGTATGCTGATAATCTGAGATTTTTTTTTTTTTTTTATCTTATTTATGTGTGACAGTTGATGGTGACAAGGGTTTAAAAATGGCTACTGCAGTAAGAAATCGTAAGTTCAGATCCTCCTTATAATTTTTTTTGGTACATCATGTGACTTTTGTGCAGCTTGGTTAATAATGTAAATTGTTTTCTTTAGTCAAGTCTAAGAAATCAAATAAAAAGAAAAAGATGCAACTAACCTCTACAAAAAAGAATGAAGGGTCATCGGGAAAGATGAACGAAATTGAAGAGGAAGATGTTTATCAAATTTCTTCAGGAGATGAGGATTGCTCAAAGGGAATGAAAAGTAAGAATGAATCCAAAATGATTGCTATTTCCTCCATATTTAACTGCATATGGTCATCTAAGCCTGAAACTCTTGAATCTGTCTCTGCCACAACTTGATGAGGTTTCCTCTGTGAAACTGCAGAGTGGATTACTAATTACTATGAGAGTAGTCCCGGTTTGGACGAGCTGCAAAAGAGAATCGATGATTTCATGAGTGCTCATGAAGAACGCCTTGAACAGGTTCTTTTATATTTCCTACATTTTGAATGATTCATGTCTATTATCTTAGTTGTTTAAATTTTTTCGTGTGTTGCTGTCAATAGGAGAGACAAAACCGAGAAGCTAAAGCTGCAGAAGGTGGATGGACTGTGGTTGTGCATCACAAAGGAAGGAAGAAGACAACAGAGGCTGAATCTGGAACAGCTGTTGGTTCTGTTTCTCAGGCTGCTTTGGAGGATAAGTTAGCTAAGAAGAAACAGAGTGAACCTGTTGCTCATGGTTTCTACCGTTTCCAAAAGCGAGAAGCCCAACGCAATGGTAAGTCTTCGCAATTCTGTGTTTCAAAGCTTCGATCTTTATAATGTAGCTTCACAATCCGGTCATTCAATGTATTTACTCTTCTAAGGACTGGATCTTGGCTTTTATATGTTCAAAGCTTGGATTTTATAACATGTTCCGTTACCAGCCGTACTCTATCTGATTGGCTGTATTCTTGTTTGCTACAGAAATTTTAACACTTCAGAGTAAGTTCGAGCAGGACAAGAAGAGGATACAACAACTTCGAGCTGCACGTAAGTTTAAACCTTACTAAGAAAGTGCAGACCCCCAGATTGAACGACATGGGTTTATCATGGGTTTACTTTAGCCTCTCAGAAAGCTCGAGCAATATACGACCATGAGTGTGTATTATGAGCAATTTTTGTAATTGACAATTTTAGACCGATTAAGCAAAAAGATATATTTTCTCCCTTGGAAGAGCAGATTGGATTGATTTTTTTTTGTGTTATATCGATTTCTGATATATCTTGTCAGCAAAAGTAGAAAGTTTTAGGAAGTTTTACTGGATGTCTAATGTCTGGCCAGTCCAAACATTACTCCTCAGAAGAGTTCAGAACAGTTTTAAGATGTTGTAACATCGTTTGCAAGTCGGCGAGGTATGCTTCAGATCCCCGAAATAATAGCAAATGTGATTCAAGTGGGAAACGAAACGAAGTACATAAAAATACACTCAGCAAATGTGTTGTGTTTACCTTTTCTTGTTTACTCCCAAACTTTCGATGTAAGATCGCCGACTTGGACATAAGCTTGGTAACCAAATGAAAAAAACGACAGATTGATTAATTCCAAAGAGGAAAAAAAAAAAAAGAGAGAGAGAATCAAAACGATGCATCTCCACAGTGAATCTTCTTTTAATTCTGTTTAGGAGGCAGAGTTGCGTTCTTTCAAACAAGAGAAAATATATCGAAGAAAAGTCAAGTCTTGTCTTTCTTCTAGTTTAGTCATGGATGCTGAGAACTAAATCTAAATTACTCCATGGTTTGTGTTTGAACTATGTGCGTCGCTTTTCTAACTTATCAAAGTAATTTGGATTGCAAGTTGCTTTTGCTATCAAATGCTTACTCAAAAAGTTGTAAACTTTGAAATAGTTCCAATGGATTTTAACAAGATTTGAAGTTTATTGGGAACAAGGTAAAACGTTTACACAATCAACAACACAATAGCTTCAAGCTTCTTCTTGGATAGTTTTCTTGGCAGTCTCGAGGTCTTCGTCCAAGAAAATGTCCCAATGACCATCCCACGTAATAAAGAACTCAGTATCTTCATGATACTCAACTCTGTGAACATCACCAGCCGGAGTAAATAGATAATCTCCGGCAACAAGATCAACTCTCTCCTTCTTACTCAAATTCCAAACGCTCTTCTTCCCTTTGATGACAACTAAATCATGACCAAAGGTATGATGATGCGCCGGTTCCACACTTCCCGCCTTAAACCTCACAATAGCCGACGTCGGAGTCTCCCTCACGATCTTCATCGATCCTCCCGGCATTATCTCCACCGGAGTGAACTCTCTGTTCTTAGCTAAGCAGCAAATCACAGAAGAAGCAGATGTTTCATCAATTTTTTTGGCGGTTGAATCGGATTTTCCAATCTGAGACATCTCAGAGAGGGAAGTGTCAAGGAAGGAAGAGATCTCGGAGCTCCATGGTTTGGATTCGGATGCAGGACAAGGAGACTTGAAAGGAGTTTTGATCCAGGCATCGACGATTTCGACGGCGGTTTCCGGCGAGGTTTTCATCCCGGAGAGTGCAAGAACATTGCAATTGTTGATTGATCTAGCGTTCACGGCCTCTTCGACAGTGAGACACGTGGCGGCGTAGATTCCTGGGAACTTGTTGGCCATGATCGCAATTCCGACTCCGGTTCCGCAGACAACTAAGCCACGGATTTGGGAGGAAGGTGAAGCGGAGACGCGACTGCCGACTTCAGACCCGGCGGAGTAGTACGAGGATACGCCGGTATCTTCCACGTCGATGCCGAGAGAGCGGAGGTAAGATACCATCGCGTCCTTGAGACTCGCTCCGAAAGAATCAGAGCCGGCGATGATTTTCATTTCGGCGGTGGAGGTAGTAACGGCCATCTCTGCAAAAGCTTACAGTACAAGTGACAAGAAGATTCTGGATTATTCTATTACAGTCGTACGTTATCACTACAAGATACAGAGTACACTTTATATAGCATCTGTAAGTTGTAATAGACATTCTAGAATATTGTAATGGTAATGAACCTGGACATGTGTATTAGTAACGTCTAATAAACTAAACATTTTGATTTAGAATATGAACCTGGGCATGTGTGTATTAGTAACGCTTAATAGACATTTAATATGAACCTGATATTCATAAATCATAACACAAACCAAATATTCGAAGAGTTATGAATAACATAAAGGAGTTATTATCAACATTTTTACCCCTAAAGTTATTTTAATCCACAAAAGACCCTCACATCTTTGAGAAAGGTGGAGTGGCCGAGTGGGGGTGCTTAAAATCAATAAAATATGTTTAGGGAAATCTTTTGCAAATTAGAAAAATTGGGGGATGGTTTCTAAAACTACTTATAGAAATGTGCGGCGGAGCTATGGCGGTGAAGAATATGGCGGGAGTTTCTCGTCAGATATCTATTAGCTCCTCATCGACCTTAAGGGTGAGTGGTTTCTCTTGATTTGACGATTCTGAGATTTATTGGCTTTTAGTGTTGGGCTATTCGTTTTGCAGAGGGTTGGTTATCCGGCGCGATGCTTCTCTGGTTCTCCGGACAAGAAAACGCCGGCGATTTTGAAGTGGGTGGTTGGCGGAGTCACTGAATTGCTCCGGCTGTTCTCGGTCGGTACGTCTTCTTCTTCATCCGCCATTCCGACAAGTAAGGATAGGTAATAATCTCCAAAGCAATGAACAATGGTTTCTTCAATTTTTGGTCTAGTAAAGGATCAATTTGAAAACAGATCAAAGTATGAGATTGGTGCTCGAGATGTTGATGATGTGATGAGGATATTGAGATCAGATTATGGAAATGCTTATTTCGTCACAGGTACTTGAATGTCTCTTTGGGTTTTCTAACCAAACTCAGACACTAACTCGTTTTTGCCCATTTCTGTAACTGTAACCAGGAATATTCACTTCAGAAATTTACTCAGATGATTGCATCTTTGAGGATCCTACTATCAGCTTCCAGGGTGAGGAATTTTGGAATCTCATGCTCTCTAGTTTTTGTTTCTGAAGCTTGGTAGATTTGTGTGATCAGATTATAAAATCTTGATGTGTGAATAAAGTTGCCTCTTTGACAGGTACCGAGTTGTATGAACGCAACCTGAAGTTACTGGTTCCGTTCCTTGAGAATGCATCCATTCAACTGCTAAATATTGACAAGGTATAACTCTTGTTAGATCCTAGTCGTATATGCTCTTGTAATTGATTTAACAACTGGACCAACGTTACAGAGTGAGTCATCCCAAATAAACTATGTACTGGCGACGTGGAAGCTAAGGTAGTCTGATGGAAACTTATAACACTTCTTGAAAAATTCTTGCAACTTCATCTTAATGTTTATTATTCCTTGGACTATGTCTCAGGACTTACCTGAAACTTCCATGGATACCATTGATATCGATCAATGGTAATACGGTCTATGAACTGGACAGAGACTTCAGAGTAAGAATTAACTAAAACTTTTGCTTCTTTTGATCACAAAATTCTTGTCCTCAAAATCATAAGGCTGATCCAAATGTTGGTTTTTTCAAAAGATCGTGAGGCATGTCGAGAGCTGGGATGTCTCTGCGGTTGAAGCAATCAGGCAGATAGTCAATGTCAACTCTTTCCCCTCCCGTGACTGAGAGAGTCTAAGGACTAAGATTCTTGCATTTGGTCATGGTCCATATAATGTCTACTAATTCAATTACAACATTAGTAAAAAATGTAAACTCATCAGCAGAATTTATCTTGCAGAGATGGAAAGAGCGAAAGGAGAACCCACGGGAAAAGTTTGCGAATACACAATAGACATGAAGCCATGCGATGACGAAGCATGTGACAAACTTTGTATTAAACAAAATGCCTTACTCATGGTTTGTGCTTAGATGTCCCTACCAAGGGTTGTTTTTGTGCCCATACAAGTTTTGTTGCACTTTTTTACCATCGAGTTATGATAAATAAATCACTACGAAATTTTTTACCAACACATATCCTCCTTTCTATATTTCTTTTTGTCGAGTCTATTTTATAGCTTTTGTTCATCAAGAGACTCTGATTCAGAGTCCACGGAATACAAATTGTAATTAATTGGGCTTACTAGGCCCAATATATCGACATCCAGTAGAGCAAAAAATTTTACGTAACCAGTGGTTCGACGTCTAACCAAATAAACAAAGGGAAAAATTCACAAATACCCACATTCCCATACCCATAATCACAAATACACATTTTTTTAATCATATATACCCATTTTTTGTTATTTATTAAAAAAATATATCAATCTTTATCCAAATTAATATTTTTAATATTTTAAAATGTTTTATAATATTTTATAGGGTTTTTGGGTTTAGAATCTAGGGTTTAGGGTTAAAACCCTAAACCCTAAAATTCTAAACCCTAAAAAAACGTTTTGAACCCTACCCCCAAAAATATAAACCCTAAAACCTTAAAACTTAAACCCAAATACTTATTAAACACTAAACCCTAATCCTACAAAGTTTCAACCATAAATTATAAATTTAGTACCTTAAATTAATTATAGATGAAAAATGGGTATATGTGATTAATAAAAGTGGGTATTTGTGATTATGGGTATGGGAAGGTGGGTATATTAGACAATTACTCATAAAGAAATTTATTTTGTTTCCATACATACCTCAAGTTCGAAACTGGACTGAACATATTAACGTATATAGAATCAAACTAATTAATACTAATATTCAGTCCCAAACAAATTTATTATGCAGTGTAGAGCCAACAAAATATAAACCTAAACCGAATCGATTAATGTTCGTAGATATATAGTTTTTTTTTCCCTAATATTAAGTACCGTGATTTAACATTGGAATACAAATTCTTGTATATTAAAATCTTACGAGATTTGACAAAATCGCTACTTTGGCATGAGACAGACATGGCTTAAGTTGAACTTATAACACAATTATTTATATATTTCTTTGACTTATTTTGTTTCAAAGTTCTCTTATTGACCATTGAGTGTTATTACTTTCCTATCTATGATTAATTTTACTTGATTTATAAAATACAGTAACATGGAAAATTTGAATTGAGTCAAGACTTCTAGGTATTCTTCTATATAAATATATAACGTATATTATTCTTCTATATAAATATATAATGTATATTTTATTCGTTTCCACACTTGAGACTTGACCCTTAGATATATATGACATGCCTAGTTATAATTTGTATGTTAAGTTTTGCATTATTATATTTTAAATGTGCTGACCAAAAAAAAAAATTAAAAAAACGTTGTAGTGAACAAAATATTGTAATTTGTAAATCATACAGATACGTTTAGAACTAAACAAAAATAACTCTAGTAGAAAAACACACCGGAAAATCAATCGTAATTTTCATGGTTACTAATATATAACTTGTATGCTTCTTTTAATTAATATCGGTTAGTGGTATACGTTATATCAAATCCTAAAACTGGTCGATACTAATTATGTCTAAACATATCATATCAATTATAATCACCATTATTTGTTTTGTCAGCTAATCGATATTATTATGTCACAATTATGAACAAGGATCGACGGATAGTTGGATCCATATGCATAATAATTAATGGTTAATATTCGGTTAAGTGACAACGATGCAAATATATTGTCAGTATCATACAAAAATATATATATATATGAAGTGTATTAGTTAATTGAAGTTAGGTGCTGTGAAATTTTTGTGATTGCTTTTGGGGATTACCTTACTAATTATTTCCGTACGGGCAACCACGGAATCACCCAGCTAACTAGTCAAACAATGTCTTATTTAATACTACTAAATTAATCTTCATTAGTTTATGTATTTGGCAATCAAAGTTAAAGTTCTTGCTTTCTTGCTGGCTTTTCTAATCATATACCATCACAAAAGTATGGAAAAAAAAAACTTATAGTTTTTAACTTCTTATGCTTTTTCTATTTTAACCTTGATAAGAAGTAGTAGATTTTTGTGTAGGTTTATCTCATACAAAATAATGAAACTCGGTTTTACTACCAACAAATTCTAGTATACTTTAATATGTATATTAATTTATTAAACTATCAGTTATGTATAATTTTTTTTTTAATATTCTGCATGATCAGTTGTTATAATTTTATGTTTATTGTGATACTAAATTACATTTAAAAAAATACACACACACACACATATATATATATATATATATACATTTTGTTAAACCAATATATTTTAAATTTCAGACTTATAGTTATATTGGATTCACAATTTCGCATCAAACAGATCAATAATACATTTTAATATTAGTTAGATCCATTTTAACATAAACTTAAACCCGAACGCAAATTCTAAATCATTTTTCAGGAATTTTTTTGTACAAACAAAGATTATCATATATATATTCGAAATAAATTAAAAAATATTTAAAGGAAACTTTTAGGTTGCTAAATCTATGTAAATTAGCCTCCTTGGAGCTCTTTAAACATATTTGTGTTGGAAAATTTACAAATCTCGTCGTAAACTAGTTTAGGTGGGGCTTACACTTTAGTGTTGAATAAAATAACTAAGCAGTAACCTGTGTACAAATTAAATAAAGAGAGAAAATATTTAAAAAAACCAATCAAGAGAAAAACTTTATGATAAAGTTGAACTGGTGTGATCGGAAAAGGCCAAATGGATAAGATTCGTGGTTGGTCTGATTGGTAATCACAATCACAACCATGTCTTTTTTTTTTTTTTGCCATTTTATAAAAGGTTAAGATGATCGTGCATGTCTTTGTATTCACCCACATGCACATGTGTGTTCTTCTTCTCGCCTCATATGGCCCCAGACCTCCCCAGGCCCCTATCTATAACTTCGTTTTACAATTGTATTGTGATTTATTAACTATTTGATCCGTGATTTGTTACTATTTTTAAAAAGTATTATTACGTAAATCTGTCTCGTCTGACATGCATACTGTAGTTACAAGAAATCAAACCTATAAAAAAATTTCTTAAGATGTTTTGTTTCGCCTTCAAATTCTGATTGATATGCAAAAATATATATATCCTGTTAAACCATGTATTCAAACACAAGCTTTGAAGCCTCCTCTTCAAACTCAATCAG
>OVAF01002212.1:0-16910 GCA_900406245.1 Odontarrhena argentea | reverse complement strand
TGGCGGGGCGGGTCTGGACATGACTTTGGAACCCGCGGTCCTCGCGGGCGTGCCCGCTGCGGGCTGGAATTAGATGCGGGCATTGGCGGGGAGGGCCAAACGGGCGCGGGCATGCCCGTTTGACAACCCTNCGGGGAGGGCCAAACGGGCGCGGGCATGCCCGTTTGACAACCCTAGTGGCGAACCCAGGAAAAATATTTCCATAGTGCAATATATTAAAAAAATTTCATTAAAATTAACGTAGTGTTTTTCTCATTAAATGGTACAATTATATAAAGGGAAAACTAATAATAGTATGTGTTTAAAGGGTTTGAACCCACTTAACCACAGCCCAACATGAGAAAAGATAACAAAACCATAACCCAACTTGAGAAAAAGATAAGAAAAGAGGAAAATTTCTGTGTGTTAAAGGGTTTGAACCCACTTAAGGGAGGTCAAAATGAGAAGGTACTTACCAAAATAGGTGTTGAAAGTTCTTGTTTACTACCAAAACTATATAATTATAAACTTTAAGGTAGGTCATATGACCTACCCACCTTAAACGTGGGTTCGCCACTGAGAGATATCACATGCACTGAAAAAAGTGTATTGTATGTTAATTAAACAGTACCATTTTCAATAATTAATATATAAATATATAAATAAAATATGGTTTCACATCAATTATAATAATTATTTTTGTTATTAAATAGTCTGACATAAATTCAATAAAATTGAAACAATTTTATAATTTTGTATAATTAATTGTAACAAACTTAATATAAAACTACAAATTAAAACAATGGCCCGCAGAGGGCTAATCGTGTTCCATGTTGATTTCACTCGTAACCAAATAGGATGGGACATTAGCTTCAAATAACATGTTGCAAATAAAGGAGCCTATGAAATAGTACGATGTGTGGTGGTGGATTTGAGACTCTCCTCTTATGTCTCACAAGGGGAGTCGTCTTGGCTAAGGAATTTATAGCACAAGGAAAGGAGTGATGATGTATGAAACTATCAAACTATCAAACTATCACTCCCATTGTATAAATAGCCACAAGGGGAGTCGTCTTGATTATAATTATAGTATCACTTAAAAAGTGATGCTAAATTTAAAAATAAACGACATCTTTAAGTGTTGTTGTCACATGTCAATTTCTCTAACTATATCAAATTATGTGGTTTTAGAGTTTCATAAATCCTGAACTAATTGGTCAAATAGTTACGAGAGTGTATTAATCGAATATAACAGATCTATAAAGTATTGTTCTTTTATTTCAGAACGATTTTTAGATTTTTGTACGCATAAAATGTAAAACTCTTAACTAATTAGTAATACATAAGCCCATTTCTAATATCTCTAAATACTCTCTCTCCTCTCAAATTAAATCATGAAGGTTTCAAACAGAAATTTGGACATCATCACTTGGAAGGGTTTACAATCAAGAGTCTTGTAAACATATCAATATTCTTCTATGAGTTTAGTTCTCTAATGAAACACCGCATTAGTCTCAGTGTGTCGCCATACTTGTGTCTTGTCGGCAAGTGCAAATATACCGCTCTAGAAAAGTCATCGACAAAGGTGACAAAGTAGTTTGAACAACACATATTGATTGTACATTATGGTCTCCAGAAATCACATTATACCAATAATTTTTTTTAAATAAATGTAAATTTCAATTAATATAAACTGTGCACCCATTAAATTTTCAGAGATTATACACCATTCTTTAAAAAAAAAGAAATATTATTAACCAACATATATAGAGGAAAGCAACGTACATAAACTCTTTGAGACTATACCAATACTGTTTGTATAGCTACACGCATGATACAATACATATATCTCTTATTGAATTTAAAAAGACTTAAGTAAGTAGATATGTTCACACAAAGGAGGAGCAATCCTCTATTCTTTTTTTTTGTAACCGAAGCAATCCTCTATTCTTCAGTCAAGAGATGTTCATCGATATCTTTAGACATATCAATACATAACTGGAGGAGAGTTTGAGGGTGAGCAACTTCTTCGCTAAGTTTCTCATACTCGAGGTGCCAGTTCACAATACTACCAGACTCTCCATGCTTAGGGGTCACCTGGATTGTGAACACAAAGCTCTTGTACTCTTTCATCATATCACCCTCTAACACCCTTAGTTTGATCAAGTTCTTATCCATTTCAACCGCCTCGATCCTGTTCTTCGCCACCTTAGCCTCCCCATCTGCACCAATCATTTAACATTTTTTTTTTTTTTTAGATTTTTGGCTTTACAAATCAATGATTGTTATATAACTTTACCATAGTAGTACTAGTAGTCATCCTCTTGTTAACAGGATTTGAGATTGATCTATTTCTTTTGTTAACATTTTTTGTTCATAATTGGATGCTTTAGAAATCAACTTATAAAATGGACTTATTTAATGTTTACTTGCCATGAACGTATTTCCAAGAGATGAGAGAACCGACTTTTCCCCAGTCACCTTCGTGCAGCTCACATCCTTGAACTTTGTTTGGAGTTGCTTTGGAGACCTGGTGTGGTCTGCCCGCAAACATGTGATGGAACTTTTCAGCCGAAGCTTTGATCTCCACATTTGACTCAAGCTTTCCGACCAAACTAGATGCTTCCATTTTTATCTTTCTGTGCTTACTTTAAAGAAAACAAAAACATGGAACTTAGGAGAGGAGTGAGTTTCCTTACAAGTTCTTTAGCCTATTTGTAGAGGAATGAGTGAACAAATTTTCAAAGATAGAAAGATTTTTTGTTCAATACAATCATTGATTAGTTTGAGGGCAGGGCACCATGTGATGAGAACCCCATCATAATAAATTCACCAGACCGATATTTTGTTTATTGGGCTAATTTGGTGACTAGCCAAAAATACATTTAAACATGATAACGAACCAAAATCCCTAAATATAGTGACTATGATTTTGCCACATAGGGGGTTTTGGATAGTTATTAAGTTTGCATTTCTTCTTCTTGTGATAAAAAGGAAACCTGATGAATATAGTAAGTATTATATATGCTTAAAATAGAAGCATACACAAACTCAAAATAGCCTTGTAGCTATATATATAGTACTAGACTACTAGTACTACTACACGTCGCTTCAAACTAATTACTTCAAACGGAAGTCAACCGTAGAATATAGTGTGCATACAAGCATGACACAATTAATACATATCTCTTACCCAAACATGGACACGGCTCGTTATTTCGCCTCGATCCTCTCCTTTGCCACCTTTGCCTCCCCATCTGCACCAATTGTTAAAACAATTTTATGTCCATAGATTTGGCTTTACATATCAATGAGTGGTATCTCAAAACATAAGCAGAAATGTATTATGTATATAACAATATCTTGTTAATCAATATTTGAGACCGATTTATGTCGTAAACACATTTTTTGTTACATGGAAATTTACATAGTATAATGGCATGTTGTGTACAAAAACTGAATCAAAATGTTGTTTACAAATGCATGCAACATTGTGATTTATATTTACAGCTATAAAGGTGTGAATGTAAAAATTGAATCAAGCTTCTTATTCCAACGCTATACCAAACCCTAATTACAAAATTCTAAAGAAAGCTGAGGTTTGAGGTAAATTAGCTCGACCCCATATTGCACATATATAGCGCGTGACATGGGCTTTTTCTTTGTTTGTGGCCACCGATTTGGCTGCAACTAGTCCTTTGCCTCACTTTCCAGACATTTCCTTTTTAATTCCTTTTCTCTTTTTATAGATCCGACAGATTCTTCAAACACATAACAAGAATTCCTCAAAAGAAATCTAGAGAAGACAACATATATAAAACCATCGGATCTAAGGAAAAAATCATAAAAACTACTCCAAAAGAACACAAAATCGATCTGAAGCATTTGATGGAGAAATACACAAACAGAGAACCGATCTATGGAAGAGAGAAAAAGTACATGAGAACAACAAAACGGAGATAGAAAGAAAATAGGAACAAATCAAAAGAGAAGAAATCTGGTTGAATTGGATAGGATGAGAGTTTTTAAATCGCAAGTTTGGTGGGAGTTTAGCAAATTTAACAAATGTCTCTTGATTGTAAAAAATTTAAACTTAAAAGACACATACATGGAAGAACAGACTTGGATTAGTCTGAGTGTTGTATGATTGAAAATAAAGGTTTTATGAATTACATATATGACTGTACGACACTATATATAATGGTTGAGAAAAAAGATGTAATTACTTGCATGTTGAAATGTGAGATTGATATATGAGTTACTTTTGTTTTTGCTTTGTAGTTTTTATGAATTAGAATTGTTGAGATTCTTGTATTTATACTAGTTTGTCACTGTTTTATTTTATTATATAAACTTTTTTGTAATAACAACTAATTTACGGTTAGATGAGTCCAACATCTAACTGTTTAGCTAAATTCATTTATAACTTTTTTCAAAGTTAATTTTGTTATGAAGACCAAATCTATGGCTAATGTATTATAGATTTTATTAATTTAATAGATTCTATTAACCGTTGATCTTCTTTATAGGTAACGCCTGGAAACTAGATCGATATCAGTTCTAGAAGTCAAAACAATGACGGAATACTGATTGATGCCAAAACCAGTTTCTAATGACGTATGAAGTACCAATGAGATGTTGACGTATAGTACTTCATACGTCATTGGAAACTGGTTTTTGGTATAAATCAATGTATCACCATTGGCTTAACATCTAGATCTGATATCTACCTTTCACGCGTCGGCTATACAGAAGATTAGTGTTTAATAGAATCTAATAAATTAAGTTAATAAATTTCTAATGCATTAGTCATAGACTTGGTCTTTATAATAAAACTAACTTTGACTAAAGTTATAATAAATTTAACTAAACAGTCAGATGCATGACTCATATGGTTGTAAATCCGTCGTTATTCTGAGAGAGTTTATATAGGAAAATAAATTAATGACAAACTAGTTTAAATACAAGCACTTTAACAATTCTCATTCATACAAACTACAAAGCAAAAAAAAAGAAAAACTTATATCAATCTCACATTTCAACATGCAAGTAAGTTAATCTTCTTTCTCAACCATTTTAATCATTTATGTGCCTATGAAATATATATATATATATATATATATTATGTCTTGAAATCATCTATGTAAATCATAAATCCTTAATTTTCAATCATACAACACTCAAATTGATCCAAATCTCTCTTTCATGTATATATGTCTTTTAAATTTCATTTACGATCAAAGGGGAACTTGTTAAATTTGCTAATTAAGATATATAGGAGGTCTTTTGCAAAATAAAGAGAACTTAAAAAATTATCTCCAAAAGGATTTTTTTTTCTTTTTTCTTTTAACTGACAAGTCTTATGTTTTCCTCCAAAGATTTTTAAAATTACTTCAAGTTTTACTCCCACCAAACATGCGAATTTTAAAAACTCTCATCCTATCTAATTCAACCAGATTTCATTTCTTTCGTTTTCATCCTATTTTCTTTCTCTCTCCGTTTCGTCGTTCTCATGTACTCTTTTTCTCTTGCATAGATTGGTCTTATTTTGTGTTAATTCTCCGTCAAACGCTTGTGTTCCTTAATTAGGTGTAGTTTTCATGAATTTTCCTTAAATCTGGTGGATTTACGTGTTATTTCTCTTGATTTCTTCTGACGGTTTCTTGTTATATGTTTGAATATGTTCGGATCTAAAAGAAGGGAAAAGGAATTCAAAAGGAAAATGGCTAGAAAGGGAGGCAAAGGACAGGTTGTGTCACGCTCTGCGTGTGCTGGGATCCAGATGATTTCCCTCGAACCCTAACATTTTTACAATTGTGTAATTAGGGTTTGGAGAGGCATTTTTGCTGTCGTTGCTGTGCTTGGTAACTAAGAATTTTTCTTATATATATTCCATAAAAATGATTTACATATTTTTCATTACTATTAGGGTTTGGAGAGGCATTAGTGTGGAGAAAGATTTTTATATGAAGGGGTGAAATATTTGGTAAAAACATGTAAATATATATATAGGCTCGGACGTGAAAATTTATCAATATTTTTCTCTACGAATTCTATATATATAGAGAGATAGATAGATATATATTTGTGTAATATAATCTCGTAATTTGAATAAAACCTATAGGTTTTGAGTACAACGTATGTGTTATATGTGTGTAGTTGTCTTATTGCAAAAACTTTCTTTGGAGGCTCAAGTCGTGCATCGAGGTTTAGAAATACATGCGTCAAACTCAAATGTTTCAGAACATAACCAAACTACAAAAATATGCAATAATTAGGTAAATAATACTATCTCTTCGTGTGTGATTTTGTGAGGTAGATTCAATTCAGTAGAGGAGGATTCTATTCGACAAATCGAAAGCCTCTTTATGGTGTTAATTAGTCTTTTGTGACGTTTGTTGTTAAAGCCTAGTCTTAGATTTACCCTTAGATTGATTGAGCTTCGGGTTGTGGTCTTAGCAAGTTGTAATTAAGTCCAACTTTTCGGTGTATTTGGCTTTGGCTCCGGGATTATTGTTGTAATCTCCGGCTTCTGTATATGGGGTTTGTTATGTAACCTCCAGTTTTTTGTGTTTCGCCTTGTAATACAACCTTTTTTTCTTTTATTAATTAGATGGAATAAAAAAAAAAACCTACTGATTGTAACTTTAGAAAAAATGTAAAATGTTTTTCGAAAAAATGTAGTTCTTGAGTATATATATACAAGATCATAATTTATAGAGTATAAACGTGAAATACCTTTTATCTAAAAAAAAATCTTAATTTAAAACTTAAATATATTCAGTATTTATCGTAATGTCAAATATCATTATCAAGTAAAACATTTTTACTCATATTGATCGTACTTTTATTAAATAAAAAAAATATTTTTAGAGCGAAATACCATTGTTAGAGCACAATTTATAGAATATTGGTGAGAAATAATGTTGTTTAATACAACAAATCGTAATTTAAGGAGGTTTATTGGTTCATTCATTTGATTGAATTTGAAAATTCATGGACATTTAGAAATCTATGTAAAATTCATGATTTTCAAAATCAGATAAAGTGGATTTAAGAATCAAATAAACCAGTACTGGAAATCCATTAAAATGGATTTATAAATCAGACAAACAATCGAAAATCAACAATAATGGCTTTTTACTTAAATGTTATGATAAAGGAATATAAATATATAAATCTTTCATTTATATGAGAAACTTGCAGTATGCATTTTGATAATATATTTTTAATTTGACTTTTTCTTATGATTTTAACAATGGGAGTAGACACAAGAACAAAAAATTGATTGTCATACAAATAAAATGTTATTTTTTTGTGTGTGAAATAAAGAGTTGTGGAAACTATGAAAACATGTGAGGTGTGCTAGGTGAAGAGTTTAGCCAATAATATTTTTTCATCAAATAATTTCAAAATAACAAGATTGGCTAAGCATTTCAACAATTGTAAACATAAAATCACTCTCAAATCCTCTAAAATCCATTCTAAAATCAAATCCATATTTACATCTTTTTAATGAATAAGGGTTGAACGAGAGTGGTTAGTCTCGTGAAAGAAGAGATCGAAGGAAAGAGAGAGCCGAGAGCTTACCACTGGGGACGATTAACGGTGGCGATGGGGAGATCTAGCGGTGGCGGCGACTTCCAAAAGGTGACCGTTGGGGTGCGATGCACGGTGAGATCTTCGAGGAGAAATTGGCAGAACTCCGCTGTCTCTCTGGATTGTGTGGGAAGTGGAGGAAGATGTCTTGCTTTTATATGGGGATGGAAGAAACCCTAGGGCTTCTTCTTCGTAGGCCCAATTCCAATAGGTATAGTATATGAAGATAGTCAAATGAATATTTTCTTCTTTTTTATTAAAGTAATATAAATTTTATAGAAACAAATTTTTTAGTTTTTTTAAAATAGAATATGTGGTGAAATTATTAGGTGTGACATGTATATACATTTTTCAAAAGGTGTAGATTTTTGTCATACCTTATTGGGATATAATCCCATTAAAAAAACTTTGACTATTTGAAGAAAAATACACAAACAAATTATGATTAGTTTACCACCTTTTTTTTGTAGAGGAATGAGTGAGAAAAGTGGTACATGATAGTTTACCACCTTTTTTTTTTTGTTCATTTAAATTATGATTAGTATTGTTGTCCCATCTGATCAGGATCCCATGATAATAACTCGGTGACCAATGTATAACCTGCCAATCAAACTTGCAGTTGTTCACAAAGTGATTTCTATTGATATTAATATTATTGACCAAGTACACGATTCACGTTGGTCCTATAGCTATCAACTCCTCAGCTCAAATTTCTGAAAATAAACAAAAAATTTGCAGTGGAGATAGCAATAAAATGGTGATAAAGATAACCCTTTTTAAAAAAAAATGCAATACAATATATAGTATTTGGAACTAAAAGAACAATGAGCATCAAAAATAAATATAATGTGTAAAATGATTTTTAATATCAGTACAAAAGTTTTATTCAACTGAATGGGGATTTCTGCTAGAATACTGTTGACATTAAATTTTTATTTACTAGTAAAGCCTCCACAGATATATCTGTATATCTGGAAAAAAGAAATTTGATAGTTCATGGATATCTGAANTAAAAAAAAAAAAAAAAAAAAAAAAAAAAAAAAAAAACAAGTAAACAAACACCTCAGAAACTCATATATGTGCGGTAAGGACTGATTCCCCTTTAGTGATTTGTAACAATTTCTTCTATGCAGGAACTGATCCACGTTATATAAGAGGGATGCAACTGCACCATATGCATTATTTAAATTTTGTATTTTTATATCTACAATGGTTATTAAAATAGCAAAATGGTAAGAAATGCACCCTATAAATTATAAAGTGGTTTGAAACTCCATTAAGCATGTTTTTTACATGAGTAAAAAATTGAGTCGGATCCGTCCATTATGTGTCAATTTCTCTGTCTCAGCAGAAGTCTTTCCATTTTTTTGTGGTGGGCCTAAACTTTTTGTATAGAAAGGAGAGTCCGGACTTGAACTCTTGATTACCAAATTCTTCTATGTTTAAGTGAACCATTCCCCCGTTGAAGACATGCAAAATGACTACTTTTGTAAAATCATTAAAGTAATTTAACGCTGCAATTAATTTATCAAAGCACGATACGCTTTTATTGACCTGCGATATATGTAGCATATAGTAGTATAAATTTAACTTCAGTAGTCTTGTAGGCTTGTAGCTATAGTACACATCAATTGATCATTTCAAACATAACTCGGCCGTAGTAGTATGCAAATACACGCATGACCAAACTCGGACACGACTCGTTATTTGTAGCAGTCTTAAAGACTTAACTAAGCAAGCATACATATATGTGCACACACTCAACACATATGAACTGATGCACACGAGGTGTATATAACCCTCTATTCTTCTTCGGTCAAGAGATGTTTATCGATATCTTTGGAGATTTCGACGGTCAACTGGAGAAGACTCTCAGGGTGAGCCACCTCCTCGTTGATTTTCTCATATTCGAAATGCCAGTGCACCACACTCCCAGACCCTCCATGCTTAGGGGTCACTTGGATTGTGGCCACGAAGCTCTTGTACTCCTTCATAAGATCACCTTCTATAACCCTAAACGTGATCAAGTTCTTCTCTGGCTCCACCGCTTCGATCCGCTCTTTCGCCACTTTTGCCTCTCCATCTGCACCATTTGTTTATTTACTTTGGTATGACTTCGAGTTTAACTTGAATGTAATTTCAAACAGATCATGAGAACATGCGTGCAACAATAATCAATCTCAATTAACAAAACCATATGTATATATATAAAGATTGACTTGCCAAGAACGTAGTTCCAGAAGATGATAGAACCGACTTTGCCCCAATCGCCTTCGTGAAGCTCGCAGCCCTTGACTTTCTCTGGAGTTGCTTTGGAGACATGGTGTGGTCTCCCTGTGAACATGTGATGGAACTTCTCAGCTGAAGCTTTGATCTCCACTTCTGTCTCAAGCTTCCCAATCAAACTAGACTCTTCTGCCATAACTCTATTCTTACTTTAGGAGACGAACGTGAGTTCCCTTCTGCTTTCTTTAATCTCTATTTGTAGAGAGGAATGTGTGAACAGTCGTTAAAGAATAGAACCATTTTTATTCATTCAAATATTATCATGATTAATTTTGTGGCCCCATATGATCAGGATCCCACTCACCTGCCAAAAAATATTTAATATATATATGAGAGTCTAACGTAACAAATTAACTACGTTGTTCATAATATGACTCAAATTGACATGATTGATCAATCACATGACTATTCATGTCGTTCCATTTGCTATTCCGTTTTCTATAATAAAATTGTTAGGTTAATCTTCATTGCGCGTAGTTGTTATTGATAATGTATATTATCGTGGTGTGTGACGATAAAGTCTGTGATCCAAAAGCCAAGTATAGGAACTACTTGTAAATGTTTATATATATAGTGATCACTGTGTTGACAAAACCAAAATAAGAGATTTATGCTCAAATGAGCTTAATACAATAATACTATAGATAAAAGATTGTGAAAATGAAATAGCTGATTGAGCTATATGATAACGAAGAGTTTAATTGTTAAAGTTGAAAAGCTGAAGATCGGCAAAAGAAATATATAGTTCATTTAACCAGAGATTCGGCCCTCAATCGACTTAGAAACTTAAAATGCCAAATGGGGCAAGCCCATCTGTAAATTTGGTGGGTTATTTGTGGTTGCCAAATTTCTCGGACTCATTAAGAAAGAAAGGTTCATTCCCACAAAGATTAAGAAAAAAGTAGCATACTTTTTGGCCTAAGGCCTTCACTAATAGTTAAATGAGCATTTCATTCGAAAATGTGTAACGAAGAATCTTTAAAAGGTAATGACCGATCTCATAGTTTACTGGATCAATCATAAGAAGAAGATAGGATCAAATGCGATTACAAATGAAGCATCGGGTATATAAAGGCAACAGATGACACATATGAATAAAAAACTCTCTCTAGCCACGGATGCTCAACTAGGGCTGGGCACAGATACCCGTTACCCGTCTCGTACCCGTTACCCGATCTGTACCCGCCTCCTAAAATATGGTACTCGTGACTTTCGAGTCGGGTAATGGGTATTATAATTTTATTATCCGTGGATAAGAGTCGGGTATCGGGTATTAAAATTTTTTTACTACTCGTCTCATACCCATCTTGTATTTGAACCATATATACTCGTAATATATATATCTAATATTTGATAAACCTAATTATAAAATATAATGTATATAATGTAATTTAAACATGGCGTTATCTCTTTTGCTATAATTTCTTTTGTGTGGTGCTCTGTTTTAAATTGTCAAAACAGAGCCATAATACTTTATGTTTTTGGGTTATGATTCCCTTTTCAATATATCGTTTAGAAGAAAGGAAAAAGTCAAGAACTTGAAAAAATGTAACTCATTTGTTTACGAATAGACCAAGATCAGGAAGATGCATAAGGTATGGACTAGCAAAAGAAAATCGATTGATGGACTACAAGAAAATCTTTTTAATTTACATGTAGATTACATTATATTTACGGGTAACGACTCGAGTCGGGTATTCAGCAGCTAAGTAATTCTTAAGAGGGTACTCGTTTGATAGGGTACCTCGTTCGGGTCGGGTACAAGTAATATTTTCCAATTACTCGGTCGGGTCGGGTCACGTGTACCGTAAAATTGTCGGGTAACTATCTCCTGCCCACCCCTACGCTCAACACAATAGTTATCTTGGTTTTCCAACTCAAATACCGTGTCTTTATTGTAATTATATGTTCTTCCGATGTAAACTCGGCCATATACATTCACCTCAACATCTTCATAACAAACAATATATATAATTCTCCTATATAATCTTATGTCACCTTTTAGCCTATTAACTTGGTCATATTACATATAGTTACGCATAATGGTTTTAACCATCCCAAAAACAATATTCATTAAATACAAATCTTTGATCGTTTAAAGTGCAACATCCATAAAAAACTTTTTATGTTCATTGTATGTCATGTTCGAATGTTTTCACTTGTCAATGCTAAGAGACGTAGGAGAAAAGTAATGACGAACTAGTAGTAATTTTTTATTTTTGTGTCATCTTTGATCTTTTTTAACCTTTGATGAACAACAATTTCAAGAGTTTTTAACGTAATTTTATTTATTCACGCATGTCATTTCTAAAGTGAGATTAATTTGATTCCTCGCATATCTAATATTTTTGAAAATGTAATTAGGAAATATTGTTCGCATTAGAAAAACTAATTTAGTATTATTATAAACCATACATTGATTTGTATGGATTACGTTTTAAAACCTTGAAAGCCACGACATTACTAAGAAATGACTAAAACATGAGCATTATGTGCTGGGTCCTACTCTCAAGATCCATCCCAAACGAAGCCCAATAAAGAAAAGGAAGAAGGCCCATGGATAATCCATCCCAATGAAGCCCAATGATCTCGAGACGTGACCTACCGACCCCGCAAGACCATATAGCGTTTGCCACCGGCTAAATGGTGGACCGGCTACTACCTAAGTAACCTAACTATGGATGAAGAACCAGATCATTCATAGTGTTATTTGGAGCTAATTTTTTGTTGCAGAAATAAAATTAGATAAAAATTAGTTACACATCAAATAATATATGTATACACATTCATTTGTCGTATTTTTTAAAGTGCTTGTATAGTTCTTGGTCAATATCTTAAGCAATAGTAAATGCAGTCATCAATATCATGTAATCTACTGTTTAAGGTTTTTTTTTTTTTTTTTTTGAATTGGTCTCTTTTCTCCGATGTCCTCATTTTGAAACTAATACAGTATGACGTACTGGTATAATCGATGCATTAAATGGTACTATCAAAAAAGTTAAAATTTTTTAAAATAATGACTAGAACGTCCAAATCTCATCTACTTTGACCGTAACGAAACCGATGTAAAAACGTGTAGGGTGCTTCAAAATAATAAAAAATTTATTACAAAAACACAGTGAGCTGTCTCAAGCTACAAAGTCAATGCCTTCCTAATAACATTGGCCAATGTGTTACTACTATAATAACACTAACTCTCATCGTCATTACCAAGAAAACAATCTAATTACAATTATTAGTCCATCAAAAACGTCGCAATTAGTAGAAATAGTAAACAAATGATAAGTGTAGTAAAGAGAGGAGAGTGCTTTAGAAGAGTCATCCCTCGAATAAACACAAAGAAGTGACAGCCGTTATTAATACCAGCCTGCCGTACTTTTCTTCCACAGAACCACACACACTCTTTGCTTACGACTTCCCAGACAGACACAGAGAGAGAGAGAGATTAAAAAGAGAATTCTTTTGCCTTTTAGAGGAAAGAACAGTGCAGATCTTGCAAATATCCCGAGAGACCCTTCACGTAAAAACACCAACTATAAACAAGTCAAAACTCTTCTTTCTCTTGTTTTGTTTTGTTTTGTTTTACCCTCAAGACAAAAGCTTTTTGATAAATTCCAAAAACCCATTCTTCTTCTTCTTCTTCTCCTTCAACCCTTTTGACTTCATGCTCGTCTGTTTCTGGTAACTCTGAGATGAGTCACGTGTTGTTGGTAGTTCGACAAGGGAACAAGATTAGAAGAAGAAGATGGGACAAGATGATCATCAAGTGTGTCTTCTTCTTCTTCTTTGTCGTTTTTCAGATAAGTTTGTCTTCTTCTTCTGTTGATGATCCTCTAAACCGTCACTTGGTGATTGTGTCGCCGCCGAGGAAGGCTCTGGTATATGGAACGGCACCGTTTCGTGGGCCATTGAGCAGTGAAGATGAAGATGACATTTATGGAGACGACAAGAGAGTAGTTCATACGGGTCCCAATCCTCTCCACAACTAACCCCTCCTTGCTATTATTATCCCATTACCTCTCTTTACACCCCCCACCTACGAGCCATAACGCTAAACGCAAACGCGGAACGCTCATCGCGATCCTAAGGTTCTTAATTTAGTTGTAAAATCTAGTACTTTTGTCATAGATTTTGTAAGTTGGAAAAATCCTGTTTTTTTCTCTTTTTGGTTTTTTTTTGTTTTTTCTTTTTTATCATGGAGCATAGAAACAATTTTTAGCTTTTAGAGTAGTGTTTGGTTCTGTCACATGGAAGAACCTTATTGTTAGTATTAAGAGAATTACATATCACTTTTGCCTTCATTTCATTTTCCAACCATGCTAGTAGTATTTTTGTTATCAAGAAGATCATAATTTTTTTTTAATAAATGTGAATTTGCTCAATGTTGCATTAGTGATAATGTTTGATTGTGTGGTTTTAATTTTTTTTGAATTGGAGAAAGTGTGTGTGAGTGCAGAGAAAAAAAAGCTTTTGAAAAAAATCATATCAACTTTCCTTGTTGAGCAACCTGCCCCTCATAAATCCTCTTTTTTGGATCTGTTTGCTTCTAGCATTACACCTACTACGTACCCCTACAGATTGAGCAAGTGTGTGAATAGTTTCTACTCTCATATTAGTGTTACTATTACCTTTTATTTTAGAAATTTAGGTAATCAACTGCTCTGTTAAAAGAAGATAATTCCACTGCTCATCATCACTATCCATTCACTGTTCATGATAATCAACTTAGCACGATTAGGGTCAGTTATTAGGCTACACAGCAATACACTATTGTATATCAATAATAGATTTTAATTAGAAACATCATGGCCACCATGTACAACTAATATATTAGCTGTGGTCTCTCGAGGGGATATGTAACAATCAAACAACATTTATCCAATTACAATTAAGTGTAAAAAGGTAGTGGTAAATACAGTAACCATTTATAACGAGCACAAGTTGACAAGTAATTTTACCATAAAAATAAAAACTTCTCCCAACAACTTTTACACATATAATAATCAAATTAATAATACTTCTATGACTTATTGCAATCATAGAATCCTTTTTTTTTTGTCCAAAATTTTCTTTTTTAAATTTTATCAAGAAAATGAGGGATAAAAAGAAGATTGAGCAACCGGTTAATATTAAAATTTAATAAATTAGAAAGGATGCGTTGAGAAGAGAAATGGTCAGGGGCAGGGCTGTGACACTGTCCATCTTCTTTATTGCTCTCATCTGCCTCCTCTTCTTTACCATTCCCTCTTTATATAATCCTCATTTTTCTCCATCTTCCCGCACTCACCTCATTTAATGTTACACTCTTTCTTCTTTATAAAAATTATTTAAATGTAAAACAGACCATCCTATTCATTTCAAGACTGACTTAGGTCCTTACAAAATAAAGCATTTCACGAATTGTACCATTTCAAATCATAGTCACAAGACTCACAACGTGTTAGGGTTAGGGCCGTGTGTTTTTTGTTTAAAATTGAATTAGTGACGTTTTCATTATATGAAATGCATGCAATGGCTTAGTCTACGGCTTGCATGTTTTAGTTGTATATTTAAAACTACCAGCAAATTTTTTTTGGCACTATATGTAACTAATGTCAAATATGGTCTCGAGAATATTGGAAGACAAAAATCGAATCATCAGGAGTAGGTAGGTGATAATTAAAGACGATAACATGGCTGAAACTTGAAATTTAAGACCGGGTTTGTTTTGTCAACAAACGGAGACCCAACAACACGTCAGAATCTCCTTGGGAATAGCGTAATTAAATTTAAAATATTTGGGCATTACTCTAATTACACACTCTTATAAATGTATTATCACGACACATAACGGTCTTAATTATGAATGATGCAACTTTTTTAGCAGTCCCAAAAGATTCTCTCGCTAGACGTCTCGGTGGTTATTAAATGCCCCTTTTGTTTTGCCTAAGTTTAATTCATTTCATCAGAATGTGTGTTCTTTTTAATTTTGTCACACCGGTCCTTCACCAGCTCTTTTCTATTTTGGGGCATGGTATTAAGTCTCTTTGTTCATAGAAACAACTTAATGTTGGATAAATCTTGGTTTTTTTTCTAATGACCAAAATCATACTCCCTCGGTTTCATTTAAGATAAGATTTGAGGAAATTTTGTTTGTATCAAATTAGATGAATTTTTCGGTTTTCAATGTAATATTAAATATATTTTTATTCGATATAACCTTTGTATTCTACATATTGATTTACTATAGGTTAAAATGTATTTAAATGAATAATAAATGATTTTTTTATTAGAAAAATGTAAAATTTAATGAGTCATTAATCTGTGTGCCAAAACCTTAAACCTCATCTAATATGAAACAGATGGAGTATTTAACCTAAAATGAACAAATTTTGGTTTAAAACCAGATGGTATTTTAAGATATATTGTAGTTTATATAAAGAATATTCTAACCATGGTCAATATGGTTAGGTGTCTACTTCTAAAAAAATTTTGTTGGCTATTTCATCCAATTTCCTATATGATGGTGGCTTACCAAAACAAAGAGACAATAACATGGGTAGGGAGATGTAATGTTCTTTATGTAACAATTAATATATTTTACATTTGCAATTATGAGGCCAACTCTAGATTGAACAACCAAAAATTAGAGTTTTCGATGTTGGATCTGATATTCTCGTATTGGTTCAAAAAAAAATTCACCATTAAAGTACAATACGGTTAGAATTTTGAAGTTGACATGAACAATTTTTGGTTGGATCTTCATGCCAATTTTGGTAGTAGCAGTGTTATATTGTCCACATGATTGAGAAGTCCATCAACATCGACATTAGTAGAAAAGAAATGGTATGGAAACTTAGTTAATTATGAAAACAAAGTAAGAGATGAAAACTAAATGCATAATCTAATACATTATATTTGGTTTGTTGGTTTAAATAAACAATACAAGTACACTAGACCGAGAAGAACAAGAGAGAAGAGTTTTGTTTCTGAAATTTCTTTTTTTTTTTATTACTGAAATTATTATCTCCATTACATGATATCTCTATTTATACATCATACATAAT
>OVAF01002211.1:0-16920 GCA_900406245.1 Odontarrhena argentea | reverse complement strand
TGTATGAGCGCCTAGGCGGCGCCTAGTCGGGCGCCTAGGGCGAGTTTTTGAACACTGCTAATTACCGATTGTCTTATTAGTATTTTCTTGTGGTCAAATAAAATTCCACTTTATCATATATTATTTTCAATTTATTGATTGCGAGCTTAGTAAACGTAATTTTTATATGTTTTTTAAAAAACTCATTTATAGCTAGGTTCATGACTTATTATATATTTTAGTAATGTAATGACTTGTAAATCACATTCAAAATCATTGTTACAATTAATTTCACTATTCTATTAAAATATAGAGTTATTGCTTTTTTTTTTCATCTAATATAGAGTTATTGCTATATTTTAAAAATTCAACCATAAAAACACAATATTAAGAATACCATAGATATCCATTATATTTTAACTTTTTTGTTTAATTCATAAATCTCTTTACAANTTTTTTTTTTTTTTTTTTTTTTTTTTTTTTTTTTTTTTTTTGGGGGGGGGGGGGGGGGGGTTAAACAGAATTAAATCTCTCAATCTTTAAAATCAATTAATCATATGTGATTCAATTCCAACTCCAATTAATTGAGTTTTCCTAGAAATAATACTACAAATTAAAACATTCTTATCTTTTAAATTGAATGTCAATCCTTTATATATTAATTGAGAAACTCACAGAGACGAAAAGTCCTATGTGTCAGCATGAGATTAAAAGAGGTCCCACAATAATTAGAGAGACCAATCAGAACATTTCAAAAAGACACCTAATCAAAAAAATTAAAATTTCCTGATGTGACACTGCCATAATGATAAAAATATATATTCACTATAGATATTATAAAATTTTGTTTGTGTGGTGGACAATATATTATACTTCACTAAAAAATCAAATATTTGTATGTTTTGTAGATATGATAATATATTTAATTAATAATAAAATATTTTTAATATATGAAAAACTCCGCGCTTGGCGCGGGTCAAAATCTAGTTATCATAAACAGTCAAACAAAAAATTCCATATATTGTTGACCAAAAAAAAACTTCCATAAACATTACTTGTACATATTGAAGACTAGATCAAACGTAAAATGGAAAGTGATTTATTAGTCCTCATTAATAAAAACGATTCTAACGTCGTCCATTCAACCCTATACCACTTACCATAAGACAATAAAGGAAATATCTCTAATTCAAGAAGAATATCTTATAATGTTCCAATTCTTCTTGTATCATCATATATAAAAACCAAAGCCACCAAGAAGATAATACTAACCTGTCACACAATTCTTCTTCCTCAACAACCCAAAACATTGACATATCCTCTAATGAGTTTTGCAATGATGGGAGGTACGAGAGTTGTGTTAGTCATGGTAATGATGCTTGTTGTGAATGCTTCATCATCATCATCATCATCACCAAACAATACATCTTGTAATATTTATAGAGGAAGTTGGGTCTATGACAAATCTTACCCTCTCTATGATTACAAGTCTTGCCAATTCATCCAGAGACAGTTTAACTGCCAGAACAATGGTCGTCCCGACAGCGATTACCTCAAGTACCGGTGGCAACCTTCCCAATGCGACATCCCCAGGTGATTCCATCTCTTCTTTAAATATTTATAACGTAGATCTAGTATTGTTTAAGACATGTAGCTAATCCTTGTTTAATATGAGTATGAATGTAAGAATGTCACGTATGTTTCTGTATCAGTCTATATGAATGTACATGCCTAGATTATTTAGCAGAGGTATAATCAAAGACGAATCTGTTCTGAGGTTGGTAGATAAATTGTAAGCTTCATTATTACACAGAGATTGATACATATCGATATGTTAAATAATAAATATGCTCTCAGCCAAAATACATTAATTATACTATTGTCGAATGCACATTATGTAGCAGTTACAAAATGCCAAATTAAGCTGGTACATAAATCCAAAATGCCAAAGCTGGTATATTGTTCTTGATCTGATGAATGTATGGTACGTGCAGATTCAATGGCTTAGATTTTCTGGAAAGAGTAATGAAAGGGAAGAAACTGATGTTCGTAGGAGATTCATTGAGTCTAAATCAATGGCAATCTCTCACTTGTATGCTTCACAACGCCGCGCCAAAGGCCAATTTCACCAGCACTCGTTCACCTTCTGGCCTCTCCACTTTCTCATTCCCCGTAACGTTTCTAACTTAAAATTAGACTTTTTTTTGGGTATGGTCCGGTTTAATATAGTTTAGATTAATTTTGGTTTCGGTTTGTGTGTAAATTCATGCAATGCAGGCTTACAATGCAACGATTGAAATGTCAAGAAACGCTTTTTTGGTGGATTTAGTCGGAGCTCCACCGCACCGATTGATGAAGCTTGACTCAATCTCTAGCGGCTCGCTGTGGAAAACCGCAGATGTTTTGGTCTTCAATTCTTGGCATTGGTGGCTTCACACCAACAAAAAACAACCGTAATAAGAATCTTCTTTTGTTTAACATTTAACATGAAGATTAAGCTTAGTATATAACTAATTAATATATAACCATTTGGGGATGCAGATGGGACTCAATCCAGTACGGAAATGTAACGGTTAAAGACATGGACCGGTACGTTGCGTATGAGAAAGCGATGACGACTTGGGCTAAGTGGATTGATCAAAACATTGATCATTCCAAAACCAAGGTCTTCTATCAAGGTGTCTCTCCGGACCATACGCAGTGAGTTTTCTACTTTGTTCACTCCATTTCGATTCAATAAGTATTTCTATATATATATCAACAATAAAAATTCAAATGATATCGAAGATGAAGTTCTTGACACAACATGGGACATGGAATATGTAGATATATGCTCTCTAGATACAAATAAATACATTTTGACATTGATGATATGTAATGTTATAGCGCAGGTGAATGGACTAGGAAAGGAGACAGAGGAAGCTGCATAAACGAAACTAAACCAATAATGGGATCGGAGTACCCGGGAGGGCCACACCCAGCGGAGATAATCATAGAGAAAATCATTAAGACAATGAAGAATCCTGTAAAGCTTATGGACGTGACATTGATGTCACAGCTAAGGAAAGATGCACATCCTGCGGTCTACGGATTTGGGGGTCACAAGGTTCCAGATTGTAGCCATTGGTGCCTAGCCGGAGTTCCAGATAGTTGGAACCAATTGTTGTACTCTGAGTTGTTCCATTCTTGATCTTGTAATGGTTACAGATTTGATCTTTCTTCTTATTGTATAACCGAACCTTAAGTGTGTGTTTACTTTTAATTGATTTGTGATCCTAATAAAAAAACCAAAAACAAAACAAAACAAAATGGGATCTAATTTTTGGCTAAACTGTAATTGATTTGGTCGTTGTGTTATAAAGACTTGGCCTTTAAGAGCAAAAGACAAACAACAATCTCTGATCGCTCTTTACACTTCACGTCTGCGAGAGTGTCATCGAGCTTTGGATCTCGTCGGAGTTTTAAGCAACCTTGAATTTGGTAGAGGAGATTGTGTTGGAGGTTTGTTAGATTTTACAGATTGATTCTTCGAAAAGGGTCATGGCTGTGGTGGATGTTCATCGGTTTGCAGAGTCAATCACTTGCCATGCTTGGAGCCCTGATCACTCCAGTAACTCTCTCTCTCATTTCTAGATTCTCTTCTTTAAACCGTTTGGTCTTTTTTGGGAAGATGAGAACTGATTATAGAAATGTCAAAAATTAGTTTTAGAATTATATGTGGATCTATAAGTTGTCTAGTAAGAAGATAGATGAGGGAAATTTATTGACTTATGTTACTTCAAATACATAAATTGGGAATTAAATTGCTTGAAAGTTGACAACTTTCTGGCAAATTCTTGTGTTTGTTTGTCCTTGTCTCGTGCTTAAAGAGGGAAATGATGAGCTTAATTGAATTGGCTTATGCCTTCACTATAGGTTCTTAGTAGTTTGACAAGCGAGCCGTTGAAGATTCCACAGCAATGCTGTCACAGCATTGCTGTGTAATTGATGAGGATTTTAACATCAGATGAAACTCAGTGTCTTGTTACATATGCTGTGTATTTGATGTGTAATGTTTTTTGTTTAGTGGTTGCGCTTTGTCCTAACAATGATGAAGTTCATATCTATAAATCATCTCAAGACCAGTGGGACAGGATACATGTCCTTCAAAAGGTGAAACTTTCTGTCTCTTTCTAAAACTAATGAGCATGCAGTCCTTTCCTTTCTCTTCTTCCGTATTCTACACTTTTTTACATTCACTTCATGATTATCGTTTGGATTATTGCAGCATGACCAAATTGTTTCTGGAATAGATTGGAGCTCAAACTCCAATAAAATTGTAACTGTCTCCCATGACAGGAACTCGTAAGTTGCAACCTTTTATATACTAAAAGGAAATTGTCCATCTGAACAAACCTGCACTTTCATTAATGATACGCAATAAAACTTTTGTTCTTATTTCCATAAACTGAGTTTGGAATGGTTTGTGAAGGTATGTGTGGAGCTTCGAAGGAGGTGAATGGGTACCAACTCTTGTTATTCTTAGACTAAATCGTGCTGCACTTTGTGTCCAATGGAGTCCAAAAGGTAAACGTATCAGATCAAAAATTCATGAGTTATGTAGTTTTCATTATATGTGTAATGTTGTTTCCTATAATTCTACAGCTTCTAATATATGGTCCTATTGTTTCGTTTAATGTCCATAGAGAACAAGTTTGCTGTTGGAAGTGGTGCTAAAACTGTTTGCATATGCTATTATGAGCAAGAGAATAACTGGTAAATACTGTTCTTATATTTACATTATCAGGTATGGATTTATCTTTAGCATGTTGCCTGTGGTTTTTACTACCGAGTATAGATGTTGTTGATCGTCTGTTGAATTGAATTAGGCTGAGTAATTTTGTTTCTTTTATGTGCCGCCATGTTAGTAGCACCAATTATTTTTTGTTATCTCGACATTTATTGTGTAACTTTTGAGTAAGTCTGGGATATGTGTAAATCTCCTGAAGCATATTTTGAATTTCATAATATTGTATGTTGGTAGGCTGACATTGCTTGACTTTACTGTTCTCAGGTGGGTCAGTAAACTCATCCGAAAACGTCATGAATCTTCAGTCACAAATGTTGCTTGGCATCCTAATAATGTGCGTACAATCAACATAATCTTGTGTTTCTTGTAGCCGAAATCTTAATCAGGCTTTCTTTAGATGCTTTCTCAACTGGAATTTAGATGCCTTTCAATAGAGTACATGATCCTTATATCAATCTCCAGAATAGTTTTTCTTCTAAATCATGGTTGCTGGTATATTTTGCCTTCAGTTGTACTTTCTGATTGTTTGTTTTGCATTAGATTCTTCTGGCAACGACATCTACAGATGGAAAATGTCGGGTGTTTTCAACATTCATAAAAGGAGTTGACACAAAGTACGTTCATTTCTTGACCGTCTACTTTTAAAGCACTTTCACAAATAAAGGGCAGTTTCTTATTTTTCTTCACTGAATGGCTTATACAGGAATTCTAAAGCGGGCTCACCAGCAGAATCTAAATTTGGAGAGGTTTGATTTGTTTGGTAGTCTTTCTTTCGTTTAGAATATTATAATGCTTATGCCAAAGATCTGTTCCCTCTACCCCTCATCTAATGTTATGGAGCTGTTTTTGGTTGTGTCTTTGCTGAAACAGCAAATTCTTCAGCTTGATCTCTCATATTCTTGGGCATTTGGTGTGAAATGGTCTCCTAGTGGAAACACATTAGCTTATGTAGGTCAGAATATCCTTGACACTTGAAATGTTTGTCCATTGTGCTCTACTAAAATTATATAATGGAACTTCAACATAGTTATGTAGTTTTTACTACCTCTCACTTCCCTTGTCTCTTTACTCTTGCATAGGCCATAGCTCCATGATTTACTTTGTCGATGATGTTGGTCCTTCTCCTTTAGCTCAGAGCGTTGCATTTCGAGATTTGCCTCTTCGTGATGTGGGTCAGCATCCACCCTTCTTTTGCCTTTGAGAACCTGGTTTCTCCTGTGTCATGTCCTGAACTGATATTTTATTGGGAACTTTCTGTCTCAGGTCCTCTTTATTTCTGAGAAAATAGTGATAGGTGTTGGCTATGACAGCAATCCGATGGTATTTGCTGCAGATGATACCGGAATATGGTGTGTAGCTCTCAGCAATATCTGCTTAGTTTTCTCTCTTTGTAGAAGTTTGGCAAACAATTAAGTCTTTCCATGTTTATATCCTTCTTAGTTAGCAGGCCAAATAATTTATTTCTGAATAGATCTGAACACGATAATTGCTATGTTTACAAGCTTGTGATTTTGATCTGTAGGAGCTTTAGCAGATACATCGGAGAGAAGAAAGAGGCATCATCAGGTTCCAGTTACAGTTCACAGGTACGTACCAAAATTTCACTTCTTGTATTTGTTGCAATAAATAAACTTAAGCCTATCCCTAAAATGTTCCTCAGACATAGTAATCTTTTTAGGCAAGTGTGGTTGATCCTTCTTTCGGGTATACAACTTTCCACTGTCATTATTTGTCCAGTTTAATTACATTTGTTCATTATATTATGTTTCAGTTTTCCGAAGCATTCGGGAAATTCTACGGTCAGTCGAAGTCTACAACAGCCAACGATGCTTCTGAGTCCTCTAAATCACGAGGAGGCGTTCATGATAACTGCATAAAGTATATATGTCCTCAACTTAACAAATCATTTGCAAGATAAGTGTCTTAATCCATTGTCAGTTAGATCCTAAGCCGTAAATTTACCTGAAACTTGCAGTTCCATTGTATCTCTGAGTAAAGCAGGAAGTCCTAAAGTAATGCGATTCAGCACTTCAGGTCAGTCAGTTATACTCATGTATTCGTCATGGAATCTTCCAATAAATTTCTGGTAAAGGCGTACAGTTTCATTTGCTTTCGGTTTGTTTATAGGATTGGATGGCAAAATAGCCATGTGGGATCTGGAGAACATGCAAGAAGAACTTGGCCATCAGTTTTAGTAAAAACACACAAAACAAATCTGGATCACAATGTTACTTCGTTTGTATATCAGATTTATTTTCCCTATTAAATGCCAGCAACACTAACGCATTCCAGTTTCGTAATTGTTTCAGTTTGTAAACCACAATAATAAAAATTGCTTGATTGTGAAAGGGCAAAATATTAATAAGTTTTGAGCTATGTCTGTGGCCTCTTTTTTTAAAAAAAAAAAATCTGGTGATGTACAACGGTCAAAACTTACATTTGGAATTGTATGCTCCGATCATTCTCACTTATTGCGAATTCAACAACTGCCCTTGTACTAAGTGCCTAAACTATAAGCATAAACTAGAGATGTAACTCAGATGCAGATATGCGGAGAAACACAACTTGGAAGGAGTAATTATTTGTCTCCGATATCGTTCTTTTTCGTCCCATATGCGATGAAGTTGACGCTAATGTCTTCTGACAGTAACCATCGTCCTGTTATCGGGTTGTACACAAATCCAGCCATCTCTTTCACCTACAAACCATAATTTTTTATAAGTGACATCCCCATACAGATGAATCATCCCTTCTTCTCTAGATATTAGCACTCATCCACATTGAGAGACGTGTATGTTTTTATAGTTAAAGTCCTTAAGACTCGTTACTGAGATCAACCGAGGAGTTTTTAAAAGAGGAGGGATTGGCTTACATCGATTGAAGCCCGATGTAGTATCACTGTAAGTTCTTCAGGAGTTAAAAAACTTGACCACTGGTGTGTTCCTTTAGGAAGCTAATTATAATATAAAGAACAAAATAAAATGGGTAATCAACAATAAATGTCACAAGAATGGTGTTATAGAAGATAAATGAGATGTAAAACTGAAGATTACCCATTGTAGAATGTACTCTGCCGCAACAATGGCTGACGCATACGCTCTCATTGAGCGATTAATTGTAGAGAGTATGGTGGCCCCGTTGGGGATGGTCAATGCTGACAATGACTTGCAGAATTCTGCGGGGTTGGCTACGTGCTCGATGACCTTCATGGTAACAAAAATGGGCCAATTGCAATATCAGAGGAGTTTGATAAAGGCGATGGCACACGTTGGTGTAGATGGACCAGAAAAAGATACCTCTAAGGCAAGAACAGCATCAAATGTCCTCCCCTCATCCACTAGTTTTTCTGGACAAGAAAAGAAATAGTATTAAGTACTTAAAATCGAGTACAGATATCAGAGAATCAGCGTCAGTCGAAGATTAATGGATCATCAACTAAGATAGTACGAAGATACCTGCTGTAGTACATTGGTACTCTATCGTTGAAGTTAATGGATCTGTATCCTACAGAGGCATTTTATGACGTACAACAAAAGAATAGAGTCAAGCTAAAGAAGGGGTTTCAGGAACTCTAGTCATATGCAATAAAAATGTAAAAACTTGTTCACTACTGTTCAAGCCTTCCTAATGCTGCCAACCTTAACAGGACTAAAGTGTAGAGTTCAAATAAATAGGCATTCCAGAAAACTACTTCGTAATATGGTGCACAAAATTACACACTACGACGATACAGTGAATGTATAAGTAATCTGTATGATCAGTGATGCAATAAGTAAGAGACCTTACAGCGTGAAGACGAGCAATTTTGACATTTTTATCGACAGCATCAATTCCTGTGACAGTTGCTCCCATCCGTGCTAGAGGCTTCAAAGACAAAACAAAAAGTCCCTGGTCATCAGATCTTATTTATATATAATCCAACATATCTCATTCCATGTGAAACCTCAAAAGCTCAACCAAAAATCCCGAAAGAAGACAGTAGTAAATTGAACACTGTAACCAATGTTATTTGCTTGCCCTGAGCATAGACTGGTCTCATAAAAGGAAAAAAACTATGCTAATTAAGGTACACAGTAATTCATGAAAAGAATACCTCAGAAAGTAGTCCGCCACCACAACCTACATCTATAAGTCTCAGTCCTTCAAAAGGCCTGGCAGAATTCGGATCCTTGCTGAGAAACATTAAAAAGAAAA
The DNA here is from genome assembly GCA_900406245.1 of Odontarrhena argentea. Taxonomy (NCBI): domain Eukaryota; kingdom Viridiplantae; phylum Streptophyta; class Magnoliopsida; order Brassicales; family Brassicaceae; genus Odontarrhena; species Odontarrhena argentea. The sequence goes on along the minus strand of OVAF01002211.1, from coordinate 7,958 downwards.
ACAGAGTTAATCAAACAGAGAACACTAAACGGAAAAAATTATATATAAATCAACAAGATGCGTACCTGAAATGCCTGCATAAGGTTGACCGGATGAAAGCCAACCGAGTTGGGTTCATTAGATGCAACGGTTTAAAAGGTCCTTCAGCATGCCACCTTCACATACGATTACAAAGGAAAGACTCAAAAGGTGATTATAAAATCCATGGACACACTGTATCAAGCAAGTAAATTATGACACACAAGATCTAACGAAGTGATATAATAATCTAACAAATTACACACAAGTATCAATTGCATCAAGAAAAAAACAAAACCAATTGGTTCAAAGCCACGTTTACAAGCATCAACCTCCCTTCACTATATTAAAGCCTAATCATGTTCATGAAAAAACTGTACTTTAGTGTCAAATGTTGTAAGCATCCAAACTTTTGATCGTCTCCTAGAAATGTCATTCCTTATTCTTCATATCAAAAGCCAATCATGCATTATAGCTCAACTAATAGGGAAAAATGAGCAAAAGAACGAACCAGGTATCAGCAATGGCAGAGAATTTGGCAAGTTCATGTTCATTCAGAGAAGTTGTAGCTGACGGTGTACTTTGGGTCTTATTGGAAGCTCCGTCTATAGGCGTTTGAATCTTCGAGGGAAGAGCTGGAGGCGAAGCATTAGTATCTAAGGTAGAGAATAGCCTCCGGTGAAGAAAAGTCGGCGGACGTATGATTTGGGTAGATAAGCGACGAGCAGAGAGAAGTCTTTGAAGTCGATTCATTAGCCACAAAAGCGATCGACAATGTAGCAAACGGTGGTCGGCAGTTATTGACGTTGGATTTCGCCGGCGGTGGAAACGAGCGAGATTGAAGAAGAGAAGTGAAGGGTAAAACTGGAATTTGGATGGTGATGGGCCACACCGAATATGTACACGTAGTGTACACTTGTACCGTTCAAATGAATAGGCCTAAATATATATATATGGGCCTGTAGCTGTTGTTCCTCAACTGGTCCAAAAGCTTGAATTAACCCTTAAGTTCTGTTTTGCTTTGTTTTGTACTTGCCCATCAAATTCATGATAAACGTTTGCAATGCTTTATATAAAAAAGAGTTGGTGTAAAGAAAGAAATATTAAGTGGCCGTTGGTTATCCCTTTTGGTTATCTCACGTCTTTGGCTCTGAGGGGGTCTAAACCTCTGAGGTGTGTCTCATTTTTTGGTGTATATATTTTTTGCGCTCTAGACCCTCTTAATTTTGGAGGTTGTTGCCTAAGCTGGGGTGTGTTTGTCCCCCTCTTGGTTCACTACTAGTTGTATCCAAACCTGTTGTATTCTTTGGTTATTATATGAAAGTTCAGATTGGAGAAAAAAAAAAAAAAAAAACCGAAAGAAATATTAAGATAACACAAAATTCAAAAGAGTAGTTGGATTTTTAGATATGTTGGAATCAATTACTTTCATCTATAGTAGTTTTCTAACAGAGGTCCCATGATTGAATGTGATTTCTCATTCTTTTATATTATCATTACAACTTTATAATATCCGTATAGAATTTTCATTAAATTATAAAGTGTCTAGTGTCAAATCTGATATTGATGGAAGTTATGTAATGATTTTATATTAGGAAACACATACAAATTGACCTTAGTTTTAACCAAGTGACAACATACTGAGATTTAAAATTTAGTTTTACATGCATGCATATAACAGAAATGTTTATTACTCCTTCCGTTTTACAAATAATGTCGTTTTAGACTTATTTTTTCATTTCACAAAGAGTGTCGTTTTACATTTCCAATGCAATTTTAAATATTTTTTATTACCTGATTTAATTTCAAATTTATGAAGAATATGATAGTCAACTAACTTTTTAAGGTCATTATAGTTTTTTTATATGTTTTCTTAATTTTTAGGCATATAGTTAAAATGACAATCTTTGTGAAACATAGAAAATAATAAACATGACTTTTTAGTTACATTTGTTCATTTTTCCTAGAACTTTCTTTTTGCCTTAATCTTTATTTTTGTTTTTCATGAAATCAATGTATGCGCATAATTTGTTTCTTTCCGGTTTTTGGAAGTTTTAGTTCTATTTTTTGGTGGTAATGTGATTCCTATATGTATATTATGTTGAAAACAAAATAATGAGAATCACGTAACTCAAAGATGTTAGACATCTCTTTCTACGTACCATTTTAATTAGTATAAAAAAAGAAATGATTTCCCTTGCTTTTACTGCACCCCATTAATCACAAGAATCACAACTAATGGTGTGTATCAACCGTGTGCTGCACTGTTATTACAACAACTAAAGTGACCAAACTTTGTAACGAATATTCAAAGTTTATATTAGTAGAAAAAGAATAAGAGTGGGGCTTTAAAGGTAGCTGTCTTTTAGTTGGTAATGTGTATTACTAAGCTGGCAAAATGGCAAATACAATTGATGTAGGACAACTTCATACTTCAAAAATTCAATCATCAAAATCCATATGAATAGATATATACAGCCTAATTATTTCAATTTATTACTCCCCACAAAAAAAAAAAAACTCAAATATACGATTGAGTAGCTTATTATACTTGACAGACATTAATATAAAAAAAGTATGACCTACTTATTGTATTATAAAAATAATGATTGTGAAGCAAAATCAAGAAAAATGATAAAGGAAGTCACGATTGGAGATTCTCTATATAGTGTTTCGCTGGAGGGGCGTTGAAATAGCCCTTCTTTAACAGCTCACTTGGTTTCACATTCCAAAATTCTTTAAATTCTACTTCTTACACTAATTTATATAAATCTCTGTTTCTCTCTAACAACATATATTCCAATCAGAACAGATAAAAAAAGAAAAAAATAACATGGCTGCTTTCTTGGAGAAGGCAACTTCTGCTTTGAGCGAAGCCAAGGAATCACTTACAACCACGGCTGAAACCACCATGGCTTCTCTAACTGATGCTCAGAAAACTGTTGCTGCCTCCGCTGAAACAGTCAAGACCGAGGCTGCATCCGCCAGTGAAACGGTTAAGACCGAGGTTGTAGCTGCACCAGAGAAAGTTAATACACAGGTTGGTTTTTTTTTTTGTCACAGACTTTTTAATTACATGTGTTTACTTTTATTTTTTTGTCTTAAGATTAGTACTTTTTATTGTGTGATTAGACTAGGGATGTAGTGGACAATGCTTTGTCAAGAGGAATCGAAGGAGCTAAAAACTTGCTTAGTACTTTTGAGGAGAAGAGAACCCAAGTTTCCTCCAAGATCGCTGGAGCTGTTACTAATGTTGTTGGTGGAGCATCAAGCAGCACCGCGACAAGCCGAGACCTTCCTGTTTCCACAGACAATCAGGTCATAGATCGAACCAAAACTCTCTATTCTTGAAACCCTTTTAGAAAATCAAGAAGATTCTTGTAATACTCAGCATGTTTTGACAAGATGGATGTTTGTGTGTTTTGCAGCCTTTGTTAGCTGGTGAGCGTGGAGTTGAGACAACACCGTGGTGGAAGAATTGTTGTGGAGTTCTTGATCTTATCAAGACATCAACTACAAAAACAGAGCAAGAGAAGAAATAAGCCACCTGAAAAAACAGCTTTTTGATTATTTATTTGCTTTCCTTTTGGTTTTGATTTGAGATTGTGCCTATCTATCTGTCTTTGTTTTTTTTTTTTGCCTTTTGATATCTTGATTGTTCGCAAGAAGTTGTGTAAGAAGAACCAATAAAAACAAAAAAAAAATGTAATTTATTTTGTGATTAGGGATTGATTCTAAAACGAGCCTCTAAAAGCTTATTCAGTATATTGTGAGATCAAACAATCACAAACAAGACTCCATATCCAAAAACGAAATTCAGGATTCATTAAAACGTAACTTCAGTCTCTCGCTCGGTTTCTCAGTTTCCCACTTCTGAATCTTTGTTTTACTAACAATACCGGACTTCCAACTCAAAATCCGTTTGCAATAATAGAACAACTCGCTCTGCGATACCCACCAGCACATCATTCGAAAGGAAAAAATGATTTGAGCTTCTTAAGATCTCAAAATCAATTAGGAAGGATATACCAATTCTAATGATTTCATTTTCTTCATGAATTATTTTTTAATTTGATAAGTTTCATGTGCATCTAACTCAAAATTAACTAGTAATGACTGGATTGAATCATGTCTATTATACAATGCTTTAAGTCCCTTCAACTCATATATCTTACACATGATATGTTATACACTTCCCTTTAGCATAATGGTCTTTTTTAGTTATCAATCTCAAGGATTTTTTATATCATAGGATTATTTTCGGATTAGATCGGTTAGACTAATTTTGGGTTAGACTAATTTTGGGTTAGACCGAGTTCATGTCATATTGATCGAACTGATTTCATCAAAGTGAGTCAATTTCAGTTTGGATAAGGTTGGGGTTACATGTGCTTGAGCTCTCTGGTACCATGTTAAGTGTTTTAGACACCATGTGTTTGAGCTCACTAAATATTGTACATAACTAGATTAATGTATATGATAACAAAGGGATATATTAACAAAAGCAAAGAAGACGAGAAATGAGAAAGTATTAGAAGAGGAGCTTGAAGCTTCTGGCTTCGGAGTTGGGTGTCTCCCAAATAGCCCTAATCCATCTTCACTTGTTACGTTCAATATCGACTCACTCGTGCTGCAACATTCACATATTATTCAAATTCCTTACATTTTTATCTATTTGTTAAAATTTGTACCATATTTATTTTTGAAAGATATTTCACCTTGTAGACGGAAAGCGGCATGATCCTATACCTGTCCAAAAAAAAAAAAAATTATTTGGATGGATTTTTTTTTTCTGCATAGTTGTGACGAAAATATTTCCGAACTAGCTAACACATCCTGTATTTCGATGTATATACTTCGGATAAAGCTTTCAAGAACTCAAAGTCTCAAATTACCCATTTTAATATATGTTATACACTCCTATATATATATGTTTAACTACTAGCACCAATAGTAATTTATATGTTATTAGTGGCTGTGAAGGTGTAAACTATTATCTAGGACTAGGAGTGTTGATAACTGTTTTTAATTCAATGTTTATACACTAACTCACACACACTACTTGATCACTCAAAATATGAGATTATTCAAAGTTAGGATTTAGTGGTAGCTAAGGAAAGGACTTTTATTTACCTGATTTGTTCCTAATTTTTCAGAAGTAGAAACTTCTTGGTGACAAAAGAATATATTCTTTGGAATTTAACTTTAACTTGAAATATAATAATAATAAAAAAAGACTTACTTGGGTCAGCACTGATAGTGACAGCAGTTCCACCAAAATTGCAACTACTAGGGATTGGATTCTTCTGGTAATAACTATTAAATGCAAAAGAGGCATGTGTTCTCAACGAGTTAGGGTTATAACACTTTCCTCCTTCTTGAATATCCGAGCAATCTGCTCCACCTATCCCACAAGCATAATCCAATGCCTCTTGTAAAGCCATTTCTGCTACATTTTCTCTAGCTACGCACCAGCTCTGGCCCGGGTGGGCCGCAACAACGTGTGGTGGCGATGGGATTGTTAGAGGAGTTGTGGTGACCGCGGAAGCGTCAGAGTCCGAGTTAGGGATGATGATGGTTGGTGAGGCTGTGGTTGGGTTTGTGGCTAATGGTGTGGTTATGTCCTTTTCTTCTCCTATTGGTTCACTACTACTAGCTTTTGTACCTGTAAAAAAACAAACATAAAGTATGATGTTGGAAACATTAATATTGATTTTTGTAGCTAATGCCTAATGGTGTGGTTACGTCATATTTTATGTTTTTGTATATGGAATGAGATGTCAGAAAAAAATTGTATTGATTTTGTTGGTAGAGTTAGAACATTAATTATCATGTCTGACATTTGTTTTCTCTAATCTGTAAGTTAGGTAGATAAATAAATAATTAATTAGTTTTTTTTTAATAAGTAAAAACAGGAAAATAAACCTAAGAAACAAAAATACAAAAAAACAGTAGAGAATCTTTGAAGTTAAACAAGAAAAAGTAACAACTAGAATATTTGCAAGCTTTGGACTCTACCCCCAATTCACATGTGAAAAAAGGTAACTTCATTTTATTTTATTTTCGGAATTAGATAAGAAATACCTTTTTCAGAGTTTTGATAATAACGAAGGAAAAACCTCGAATCTAGAAAACAATATAAATTGTAAATGGAATTTTCCCTACGAAAAATGTTTTATAAAATAAAAAACTATGCAAAAAGAAAAATAAAACTAAGATATATGTATAATCACACTTTAGAAATTAAAAGAAAACAAAAAGTCCAAAGACATAGATTAACTTTCCGCAACTTCAAATTAATAAATTCCAACGTATAAACATTATCTTCAGCTTTGTTCAAAAAAAAAAAAAAACATTATCCTAGCAAAAAAACGAATGTTTTGTTTGTTTGTTTTCAAATGATAAATTGTATAATCCGAGGCATGTATGGGTGTTTTATTTCTAAAAAGAAAAAGAAAATTGACCAAGACTATTTTCTGACCAAAAGAGTCATATGATAAGTACCAAAGAAAAAAATCATTTTCTTTGAATGATGGGTTTGAGAAAAGTAACCTGAGAAGAGAAAGGAAAGAAGAAGAAGAAGAGTGGTCACTAATCTGAAGCCTTTTCCCATTCTAAGCAACACCAAACAAACTCTTGTTTTTCTATATATATATATATATATAAGCTCAGCTCTGAATCTTCTCAACAAAATCTTTCTTCTCAAGTATATGGAGAGGGAAAGAGAAGCTGTGTGTTTGGAGCTTGAATATTTGTAGTTGAAAAAGAAGTGAAATGGCTGGAGAAGTTTGAGAGAGAAAGAGAGAGTAATGATTTGTTTGGGATTTAGGTTTTGTGGGCAATGTAAAATGTATATGTGGGCTGCTTCTGGTGACTAATAATAAGAAAGTGAGTGATGCTTGTAATGATGATTTTTCTCTCACACTTTTGATTCTTCTATTCCTGGTTCCTCTTTCTTTTACTTTTTTGTTTTCAATCACAATAAGAACTTTTCTATTATTATTCTTTCTTCCTTGAACCTCTACATAAGTCTAAATAATTTGCCGCTTAAAATAAGCATAAACAATTTGAGTAGAGTGGGCCTTTTACATAGCTATGATAGACATAAACTCTAAACTAAAGATTTTAACGTAAACAAAAACACAATGAAAGACTTAAATAAATTTTGATATTAATTACCAAAAACAAAAACCAATGGAAAGTAACACTTATAATATTTTTTTAAAAAAATTTACACATTCAAGGTTAGCTTATAAATTTTTATTATTATGATTGAGATCATGTTTCAAGTCTATCAAATAACAAAAGACTTAGACTATTCTTGTAACACTAGTATCAGAGTGCCTCAGTCTAGTATTTGTAGATTCATATATTAATTCTTCGTGTTTATATGCGTAACCTGAATTAACATATATATACAATCTACGATATAAATAAACTTATTTATACTTAAGTTTTTGCTTGATGATGCAACTTAATGCAGGATGTAATTTGAAATAAAGAAAAGTAGCTCATAACCGAGGATAGAAAACTCTTTGTCCCTTTACTTTTTGGGGGGAAATTAGCAAAGTGATTGATTTGACTTTATGTCGAAATAGGACCAAAATAAGTTACAAACTAATAAGACTAACTTTTGACTAATCTTAAATCAACTTTGTGTATTTATTATTCATATTTTTCACTGTACACATTTCATTCAGATCCACCTTACTTTCTCGGTTTCTCCTCGTAGCCTGTAGGTAATAATTGCTATATTTTATTAACATTTTTAGACTCTTAATTATTAAAGTTCGTAGGGATTTTTACAAAAAGTGGTTTTTTTTGTTACTTGATTATAAATAGATTTTTTTTCCTAGGTGATATAAAATGACCAAATTAGCCTTAATTAGTAGTTTTTTTTTTCTTTATAATTCTAAAAATATTCAGAATATTTTTTTTTT
>OVAF01002210.1:0-16921 GCA_900406245.1 Odontarrhena argentea | reverse complement strand
TTAGCCTATTTTAGGGTGATCATGTCAGTCTTGTGAAGGGCGACAGGCTTCAGTTTCATGCTTAGTCATTTTCCCGAAAGCTGAGTCATCGTTGACTTTTGTCCGTTGACCGTTGACCGTTGACTTTTAACGAAGGGGGATTTTATACCCCAACAATATCCATGATTTAATGCCATCTAGAAACTTCTTAGAAATCTTTGCTTGATTTGACATGGACCTTTTGCTGATGAATCTTGGAAATGGTATGAATTTTTGATGCTGCATCACTTGGTTCCCTGCGTTTTGAGTGGTTCTGGTGGTTTTAGGGGTGGTTGCGAGGGTGATTTTGTTCTGAAGTTGAAGCAGAGGGTCCGGTCCTTGTAGGACCTTGGAGCTGCTCCGGTAGCTTGAGCCTGGTCATCTTTGTTTCTCTCCAGGCTTGGGTTCTTCTCGGCGTCTTCTTGTTGCTTCGATTCATCCCGTCTTCCTTCGTTCTCAGTCTTCGCTTGCTCGTCGATCTTGGAGGTTTGTTTGCGGTTTGTTTCTTCAGGCCCCTCCAGTTTGCTGCTCAATCTGTTGTGGTCAAGGTTGGGGATCCCCTTTCCCTTCTCCGTGTTCTGTTTTTGTTGGGTTTGTTCTCTGGGTGTCTCTTTGCTTGCATTTGGTTCTTTATTGAAGAGTTTTGGTTTCATACCGGTTCGAGCTAGTGCCCTTTCCAGGTTCCCTGTTTTGGTGCTACCGATTGAAGTCTCTTTCGCTCCTTTTCTCTACTACGAGATTTGTTCGAAGTCTGTTTTCCACATTGGTTCATGCCTAGGCGGTTTCAAGTTGATTTCTTTTTTGACATCGCCGTTATCGGGAGGCCTATCTTGCCGGTTCATGTTCTCTGGTCTTTGGTGTTGAGAGGTAGATCTCTTTCGTATAGGAGGATTGGTTTCCGTAGGCCTTGGTGTTGTTCCTACGGGTTGGTTTTGTCAAAGTCTCTTATTTTAGGATTGTCTGCATAGTGGAAGTTTTCACCGGGTCCTTGTCCTTCTGAAGTGGTTCTTGCAATCGAGATTGTGTTTTCCCTGTGATTGTCTTAGTTTGTTCTGTATTCGACCTTGGTTTCCCTTGTTTGGGCTTAAGTTTTCGAGGAACACATGTGTTCCTTCGGCTTAGTATTTCTCCTATGTATTTTGCNTTTAAAAAAAAATTAAAAAAAAAAAAAAAAAAAAAAAAAAGGTGAAACAACCTCAAAGTCCACAATGCTTTTCCACGAGAGAGTACAAAAGTACGTTCTACTATACGTGTGTGTTAAACACAAACTTAAAGCTGGAAAAGTCTACATGTCACAAGGCCATCGTATTACATATATATATATATAATATATAATAAGGTTGTGTTTGTTGACAAAAAAAAAAGAAAAAAAAAATCTGACGGTTCTTCTACATATTATTATTATTATTATTCTTTTGTCTGTTGTATATATATTTCTCAGTCTTTTTTATAATTCTTTTCGGTTTGATCGATGGAATTTTTTTATGCTCGATCTGGGTAAATTTTGTAATTGGTTTATATTTACAGATGTATTTGTTAATATAGTTTTTATAAGCCATTCTTTCACTATCTCATCCACCACACATTTATTTTATGTAGGAAGTTCCAATATTATGTGCCTATAAAAAGCTAATATCTTAAAGTTACACCGATTGAGAGGAATTTCTAAAATATCAAAACTCACCTAAAATTTCTGATCAAATCAGTAGAATTGAGCTGTTATGTAGGTAAGTAGCTTCTGTAGACTCTAAATTGTAAGAAAAAATAGTGTTTGGTCATTGCATCGACTAATTACGTGAGACCTACATAAAATCATAGCTATACTGCTAATTATCGATAACATAGTGGTACTTCTCAAATTAAAACATCAATTTTGGGCATTTTATCAGGTTACCCAATTTAAAACACCTATTTAATTTATTTTGTTTAATTTTCTTTTACTATTTATGTATTTGATTCTGATAATTAAGCTTTCTATAAGAATACCCATAGAAACGGTTGACATCCACAAACACTAGTTAAAAATCGCACTTTTTCGTAATATCTAATGTCCTGTTTAATCTTCTTCAAATGTTTCATTCACTAGTATTAAAACGTTGAAGCAGATTTTTAATTATATAAAATATGTTATAAATGAAAAAGTTGGAATATCTAGGTGATTTTTTGGCACCGTGTGGTTCAAATATTATTTAAAAATATCCAATATATTAAAATTCTCAAAATTATATATATATATTTTATATTTAAGCTGTTATTTACCTCAATGAATTTTTAAGAAAAATTCAAGAAATTAAAAAATATCGAAATAAGTGTATAATATAATGATACATGAGTGTTTAACCTATCGGTTCAAATTATTTAATTAGTTTCTTAGTTATGACTGGATTTTAAATTTTAGAGATATATATATATATCTTTTTTCCTTTTTTATCTAAGTTGGTATTTATCTCAATGAATATTTTTAAAAAATTCAATCAATTAAAAAATATTGAAATAAGTCTAAAATATAATGATACATGAGAAAATTCAATTTTATGGCTAAGCTATGGATCAACTTAGTATAAATTTATTTATGAATCTGATTTGGGTTTCTGTTATTTGTTATTTGTTATTTATTTTGTAGTTAGTTACTTATTAGTAATCAACAACATCCATTGTTAACATATGAAAATGACAAAATGTGGACTATATAAACGACCACAACACACATAATTTATCGTGCTTATTTGTTTCCTAAACCATAAATAGTCGAGCGTCAGATTCTCTCTCAGGCACGACATCCGAGACTCTCTGCTCTAGTTGGGTCAACTCTTGACTCAGCTCTTTAACCAACACTTTCTTTCCTTTCTCAGCTCTCCCTTTTGAATTTCACCTTTTGTACCAACCTCTAACCAACCCCAAAGTAGTCAAAACTCCTCGATACCTGAGCTTCACAAGTCTCCATCTTCTTTCCGGCAGGCCGACGGTGGCTGAGGCCAACCGGAACCTTGCTGGTGAGGGAGACGAGCGTAGTACTCCTACTCTCGGCACGTCACAATCCTGGGAATGTCTTCAATGGAGCTTCTCCTATAACTGCTTCATCACAAAGGGATTTCTTGGATGACTCTGTTTTAGCTCTGCTTCTCTTTTGTACTCAATTGGTCTACACTTCCGCCGTCTCTTTCTCAGTCTAGCCAGCACAATCTCCACTTCTTACAGACGCAGCACACTACATCGTCTACGCAGATGATTCACAGATTCTCAAGACACGAAAAAGGAAAAGGCTTGGCTTTTCCAGAGGACCAAGCTCCAAGGAAAGTTCTCCGTATACGAGCACCTGAGATGGACACTGAACCACTCATTAAGAAGAATGCACTCACACTCATTGGAAGGCTTACTAACCCTCAAGCTCAACACCTCTGGAGCTTCATCCCTTACATCTCTCGTCACTGGAACCTAAAAGGGCAAGCGATAGGGCCAGACCTAGGCAATGGCAAGTTTCAGTTCCGTTTTGATCTGGAAGAGGACCTTCTCAAGGTTCTAGACAACCGCCCTTACCACTTCGCTCAGTGGATGGTCATCTTACAACGATGGGAACCGATAGTCTCCCCCACGTTTCCTTCTGACATCCCGTTTTGGATCCGACTACAAGAAATTCCCTTGCATTACTGGTAGCCAGATCTGGTAAAAGAAATTGGAAGAGGACTTGGCGTTTATGAAACTCAGGAGATTACTTCTACTTCTGCCCGAGTTCGAGTGGTCATGAACGGACTCCAGCCACTTGAAAAACATGCTATGATCGATTTCGCAACAGGAGAAGAAGCGCGGGTTACCTTTGAGTATGAACAGCTGAAGCTTCACTGCCTCCACTGCTTTCGCCTAGACCATGTCATTCAACACTGCCCATTGAGATCTGTTCCCACGACTGAACGACATGATGTTCCTAGCCCTCGAAAGGACATGACAGCAAGGTCTACAAGACACTCTTCTCCTAGTAGGATTTCTCCTAGCAGGAACAAAACATCTGAGAGCTACCCTAATGAGCCACCTCGCCATACGCACAAAACAACTGAACCGGATTCAGGCTTTGCTCAAAGAGTGGACAGACATGGGAAGCCTTTTGGGCCCAGAGTTTCTGAAATCAAAGCAACACTGAACCAGATTTCTCTCCCAAACGACCAACCAGCTGCTGCAAGTGACCTCAGAACAACCCTGCGAAACAGAGGACATACCAGTCCATTATGCTTACCAGAAACCTCCAAATCAGTGAGACTCACTCCTCACCCTGAACTGCCGCAGGAACCAACCGAATTCTCGAGACCTCGACGACCTCCTCTTGAAAGGAATCTGCAACTAGAACTGGCTCAGGAAGACTGCATTATGCCGCCTCCACCAAGGAGATCTGAAGAAATCTTACAAGAGCTTCGCGAAGTTACTCTCCAATACACAAGTGTTGCGGACCCGGTTGAGCGAGCAGCTCGGATTCAACGGGCGATAGCAGGAGAAGAATATGGATTGATGGCATCAACGGCTGCGGCCATGCTAGCGGCTTCAACCACTCTTCCAACTAATTCCAATGCCACCCAACCTGCTGATCTTTTAAGACTTCAGGCTCCAGCTGATATCCAGACTGAGACACACCTCTCTTAGGCCACTAGCTCTACTGCTACAGAACTGGTAGCTACAAGGAAAAAACGAGGTCGACCGTCTCTCGGTAAACGCAGAACCACTCCTGCGCCAGAACCAGGCCCGAAGAAGAGGAAAACCTGTCAAATCCAGATCTCACCAAGACTAAAACTCTCCAACAGAAGAACGTCTTTGAATTCAACAAGAGCTATGGGAATCTTTGCAGGAAGCTCTCAACCAACTACGAGTCTTATACCTCCTACCTCAAAGAAGCCAGGGGATTTTCGGCTTCAAAGGGTTCCTCTTCCTTAACCTTAATGGCATGGAATTGTTGTGGGTTGGGGAACCCCACAACAATTCGTCGTTTACGGGAGTTTCGACTCCGATACTTCCCGGATATCTTGTTTCTCATGGAAACAAAAAATCCCCGAGCTTTCGTCCTTGACAAAGTAGAATGGATGGATTATCAACACAAACAGATCGTAGATCCTCATGGGCATGGTGGAGGTGGCCATATTCTCCTCTGGAAGGAGGACATCCAATTGAAAATCCTTCAATCTACAGATAACTATATTCATACCAAAATCAAGCATAAGAAAGATACCTTTTTCACCACGTTTCTCTATGGAGAACCAAACAGAGAACGCCGACACATAATCTGGGATAATCTCGCACTACTGCAAGGAGTCAACACTTCAGCTTGGTTGATGGTTGGAGACTTCAATGAAATCCTTGAGAACTCAGAAAAGAAAGGCGGACCTCCTCGCTCAGAAAGCTCTTTTGCTGATTTCAGAAAATTTGTCTCACATCAGGGTCTTTGGGATCTCAAACACTCTGGAATCTCACTTTCTTGGAAAGGTTGGAGGTACTCGCACTACATCCGAGCCCGGCTAGACCGTGCTATGGCCAACATCACATGGTTTAAAAAATTTCCTTCCGCTAGGTCAGAATATCTACGCTACGACAGTTCAGACCATCGACCAGTCCTCACAGTGCTAGACACCTCTCAAAGGAAGAGGAAAGCCCCTTTTCGTTTTCATAACCGCCTGCGTGACAAACCTGAGGTTATGAAAATCATCAAACGGGTATGGCTTAGAACTGAAAACAGGCCTTTTCGTTTCAAAATCCAGGAATGTAGGCGAGAAATAGTCACCTGGACAAAGCAGCAATCTCAAAATTCTGCAAAAATAGAGGTGCTTTGGCTACAAGGAGGGGACATAAATTCTAGTTATTTTCATGCCATCACTCGTCAAAGAAGATATCAAAACAGATTCATAGTCTTAGTGGGAGAAAATGGTGAAATTGTCTATGAAGAAGAAGATTTCTCCAGGATCATTAGCGATTACTTTCAAAATATCTTCATGACTTCTGCCACAGACAACTACGATTTGGTAGATGAAGCCATCCACCCCTGCATCTCAGATGAAGTCAACGCCTCTCTTACGAGGATTCCAAATGATGATGAAATAAAGAAAGCTGCATTATCAATTTATCCAGGAAAAGCTCCGGGACCGGACGGTTTTACAGCGGGTTTTTATCACACATATTGGGATGTGATTGGCTCCGATGTTTCACGGGAAGTGAAGAATTTCTTTCTAACTAGTACCTTCCCACCTTCTTGGAATGCAACTCATATTCGCCTTATACCAAAGATTACCGGACCAAGGAAAGTGGCGGACTTTCGCCCCATTGCTCTTTGTAATGTCTTCTACAAGATCGTTGCAAAGATATTGACATGACGGCTACAACCGATTCTCCCCCTTCTCATCTCCGAGAACCAATCGGCTTTCGTAAAGGGTCGTGCTATCTCTGACAATGTGCTTATCACACATGAAATCCTCCATAGACAAAAACAGTCCAAGGCTTCTCTTCATGGCTCCATTGCGGTGAAAACCGATATGAGCAAAGCTTATGACCGTATCAAATGGGGTTTCCTCAAGAGGGTCCTCCTAAGATTTGGTTTTGCTCCTTCTTGGGTGAATTGGATTCTTGAGTGTGTGACGTCGGTAACTTACTCCTTTCTAATTAATGGAGCTCCAATGGGGAAAGTAACTCCTTCACGGGGACTACGACAAGGCGACCCTTTATCTCCATATCTCTTTATCTTGTGCACCGAAGTACTCTCCGGACTTTGTCACAAGGCTCAACTTGCGGGCTCACTCATGGGAATCAAGCTAGCTCCCAATTGTCCAAGAATCAACCATCTCTTATTTGCGGATGATACAATGTTTTTTATCAAATCCAATACCAAAAGTTGCCAAGCTCTCAAAGATATCTTATCAAGGTATGAGCAAGCTAGTGGTCAAAGCATAAGCCGTGCAAAATCTTCCATAACGTTCTCAAAAAGGACTGTCTCCACCAAGAAGAATCGGATCAAGAGAATTCTCGGGATTCATAAGGAAGGTGTATCGGGCAAATATTTGGGGTTACCGGAACATTTTGGAAGAAGCAAGAGAGATATCTTCGAACATATCGTCAACAAGATTCAACAAAAGTCTCACAGTTGGTCATCAAGGATCCTCTCCCCCGCCGGGAAACAAGTATTGCTCAAAGTTGTCCTCACGGCTATGCCTACCTATGCCATGACTTGCTGAATTCAAGATTCCTCTCACTCTTTGTGATCGTATTCAATCCATCTTAACCCGGTTTTGGTGGGATGATAAACCCGACAAAAGGAAAATGTCGTGGGTGTCTTGGAGGAGACTCTCCAAACCGAAAAATGCGGGAGGCTTAGGCTTCCGAGATATAGCAAAATTCAATGACTCCCTTCTCGGAAAAATTGTGTGGCGAGTGCTCAACCTCCCAAACTCCCTTCTAACTCGAGTGCTAAGGGGAAAGTATTGCCAAGAGAATGATTTCTTACACTGTTTTGCCCCTAAAAAAGCTTCTTATGGCTGGAAAAGTATTTTAGCAGGTAGAGAAGTTCTGAAATTGGGCACAAGATGGCTTGTGGGCCAGGGTACAGAATTTAACGTATGGGGAGAACCATGGATTTCAACATCGCAACCTTAACAGATTATGGGACCCGTACCGGAACAACTACAACAACTCAAGGTCTCGGACCTGATTAATTCAGACTCAAACCAGTGGGACCTCCAACGATTCAGAGAGTTCATTCCAGAGTGGGAAAATTTGATCTTAGCCTTACCGCGAAGCTCCGTAAGACGACCGGATTGCAGAGCTTGGTTACCTGTTAAGTCAGGAATGTATTCGACCCGGACTGGTTATGGTTTGATTTCAATTGGAGACCAAGCAGAGGTCTACAACTCCTTTAATTGGCAAGCAAACATCTGGAAACTACAAATCTCACCCAAAGTGCAGACTTTCCTCTGGAAAACGGGTGTAAATGCTCTGGCAGTAGGTGAACAACTACTTCACCGACACATCACCGACGACCCTAGGTGGAAAGGATGCGGACAAACAGAGTCAACGTCTCATGTCATCCTTCACTGTCCTTATGCGCATAAGGTCTGGAATAATGCTCCTATTGCGGGACTATCCTTTGATCCGACAACCTCTGTTTTGGACTTCCTTAAGCAGGCAAAACACACCACAAATCTGCCTCCATCGGGTATCATCTCAGGAGAGCTTTACCCCTGGATTTGTTGGAGGCTTTGGACAGCACGCAACAATCTAGTCTTCTCAAATCGAACCATCTCTGAGATGGATACAATCACTGCAGCGATACATGACGCTCTTTCATGGCAGGGAGCTCAAGCAGCTATTCCACCTCCTCTCACTCAAAGTGTGGTTACATCACCTCTTCAAACCCAATCAGCAAACACCAACACCAACATCAGATCGGACGCGACCTGGAATGCTTCGTCACTTCAGTGTGGCTTTGGTTGTGTGATTGAGTATGCAGAGTCGGAAATCATCGAAACATTTGGCTCCGGTGGGAGGAATGTCACATCTCCCCTGATTGCGGAAGCACATGGGCTCTTGTTCGCCCTCACAGTAGCTCACGAGAAGCAACTTCGTCACATTACGGTATGGTCGGATTGTCTCCAGTTGGTTCAACTTGTCTCCAACAATGATGTCCATGTTGAGATTTATGGGATTCTCGAGGACATTCACCTACTAGCTAGCACCTTTGATTCAATCTCCTTTGAGTTTCTTTCTCGTAGCTCTAATTCAGTAGCAGATTCTGTAGCTAAGCACTCTCTTGTTAACCTTGATGTATTGCTCCCATCTTGAATTCAATGAGAAAGGCTGTTGTTGACAAAAAAAAAAAAAACCATAAATAGTCAACATACATATATAAACATTATAAGTACATGATTATTTCATGTATTTAATAGACCTTTCAAACCCTGTCACAGTCGAATCAGGAAATCCAATCCCACATGGCAAGGACATAATCACTTACTTCTCAGGTAAACCAAGTGCTCCAGACACGGCTGGTTTATTCAATCGAAATCTTCAGTGAAATGATAGTTATTCACCTTGTCCTTCTGCTCTTTCACTTGTTTCCCCATTTCTTGTCTCACAACTAACACATTTCTTTCTCTATTATGCTGGTCTTGTCTCTCTCAGTGATCTCCTCCAATACAGGCCTGAGCCATCCTACTTTGATTTTCACCGACTTGACGACTCTGACAATCGGTACCATTTTAACCACACGGGTCTCCTTGATGATAATTGCAACCTTCCAAAAGATGAATTTTCTCCAAAGAGAGAATTTGCTTGTTGTTTACTTCCCTCAAATACACAGAGATTGACCAGCCCATCTATTGTAACAAAGCTCTCACATCATACTACGTTATACACAAACACACTCAAAGCAAAGATTGGCTGAGTTTCGTTTCCAAAACAAAAAAGTGCTATAAGTCTTTGTTTTTCTTGACATTTTTTGTGCCACAAAACAGTATATTAGTGATTAAATTGTGTATTTAAGTATCACGATACCAAATATATTAGTTCATTCTCATATTTTGTAGTAAAAGGTTGTGACAAAACCTGTTTATGAAACAAAAGAAACACCATTAGAGATGAATCTTAGTTGCAGAGGAACAAAGACACATATACAAAAAAGCTCCATAGGTAATAACTTCAAACATTATGCAACACTTCCCCACCGATTCCATCCATCCTCTCAACCATTCTACATCAAATATCACTCTCTCGTCCACAATAGACCATCACCGGCTATACCTACCAACCACATGGTTGTAGCTCCCCAAAAACAGAATCTAAATTTTTAATAGAAGCAACAATGGGCCATGAACATTCTTTTGTTAGATTTACATTAACCGACCTCCATATAAACTAATACAAACTACATCTATAGCTTTAATCACTCTAGAGTCTAGACTTAACTGCATATGCATTGAGCTCCCCTTTAGTCAAAAGGATACCAAAATTCGGTAACAATGGAGGAGTTTACAACAATGTAGTCTAAGATTTTTGTTTTTTAAGGTTTAGGAGCATCTCCGACTCTCAGCTTCTTCTCCTTGAGTTCTGTCTCAGTTTGTGCTCCCAATGTTTTTCACCTGTAGTCTGTCTTGTTCCACAGAGAAGTCCTAACAGAGCTCCTTTTGCTTCTTCACCACGCAATTCAAGGAAAATAATAGGACAAATTAAAGAGTACATTTCAGGGATAAACACTTGCATTTCTCATCTACACTTGAATTTCATAGTACTCGAGCTCTTTTTTCATGTCCTGCATCATACATAAATTTTATGTATTTTAAAATTTAATTATTCAATTAAAATAATTTAAAGAAACAATATTATATTTGTTAAAACCCTCCTCACCACTGAATATGCTCTACGCATATATAATCCATATATAATTGAATTATTTTCGGTTCGGTTCCAATTCGGTTCTACTTTGTTTGGGCCAGTTTGGATATTTTGAAGACGAACCAATTTGGAACCGATAATATGCGGGCTTTGTTCATTTCTGATATTTTTTACCTAGGTTACCCAAAAATATCCATAATACCCAAAAATAATAGTAAAAATTTGAAATTTTTTTAAATGATACACCTAAATTTTATTTTTGAGTCTAAATTATCAAAAAACATCCGTAAATATCTTAATTAACAGCATAGACCAAAATAATTAAGAGGAAGAAATTATAAAATATACTTGAAATACTCCACCGTACCTAACCTTAAGTCAAAATATCTATGAATTAATTTTGTTACGGTTCTTCAATTTTGGGAGTCGAATATTTATTCAAATATGTTTGTAAATCGATTAGGTTTCATATATTCTCAGTTCGGTTCTCGGTTTTGGTTATTTTGTGCAGTCCTTGCTAAATTTAATAGATATTAAATATGTCTAAGAAATTCTTAAATTTTTAGTAATGTTAAAACTCATGCGAAGAATCAATTGACATAGTGACATATTTTTCAAATAAAAAAATGTTAAAAAGTAAAAAAAATATGAACATGTAGGTGATTAGCTCTCACGGCGTGCAAACTTTTAAGTTGTTTATTATGTTTATCACAATTAAAATTATGAAGAATCTATAATACAAATGTATATTTTTTTATAAGAACTAAGTATCGACCATAAGATATATGTATCAAATTAATTAAATTCTATATATTGAAAATCTGAAATATGCACACACACGGTAGTTTAATGTACATTTCTAGGATCTCGTTGTGGCTCACCACACCGGGGTTTGTGAAGTTCCATATTCCACTCAAGTTTCTCTTCGCCATCTCGATGGAGATTGGTAGAAGCTCGTCCAATACGGTCATGCTGTTTGGGATGTTTACTACTTTGTTGTACCTAGAGATCTTGGTGATGAAGTTTCGCGGGTTGTTTAGACCTGAGGAAATCGGCATCCTTACTCTCAAGGTGCATACGTTGTCAAACTCCTTCAGCAGCTCCTCGACCTGTATATAAGACACATTCATAACGAAAATTAGCATATGTTAACACGTTAAGCATAGTGTTTGATATTTGATAGAGCAAGAGGTACTTACCATGGCCTTAGTCTTTGAGTAGAAAGAGCCAGTGAAGTTGGGAGTGTCTTCCTCCTTAAAGCCAATTCATGAACCTTCTGGATGCTTTTCATCATACTCGAATATACAATCAGTAGCGAAATTCATCATCAGGAGTTCGTGCTCTCTGCAGACATCAGCTAGAGTCAATGTGCCAGCTACATTGGCACCGATAGTCTCTGTCTTGTGAGACTCACACCAGTCAACATTGGGTCTCCCGGTCAAACCAGCGGAATTGAAAACATGTGTTGGCTTAACTTTTGACATTTGATACATCTATATATGAGTATAGGACTAATAAAAATAAAATTTCTTTTCTTTTGACGTTTGATACATATATTTTTTACGCTATACAACTGACAGATTTGGATTTCATGTATTTAAATTTGTAAACTGGATTAAATCACTTTTCAAATACGTAACAAAATTAAAATGGTTATGTTGTATTCATTAAATATTATTTTATTCGAACATGGGCGGAAAAAAAAAAATTAGACACATTTGAAAACACACATTAAAAGACATGACCTATGAATAAATAAATTATATATTATATTATTAACTATATCATTATGCTAAAATAAATATTTATGCTCAAGAACTCCACACAACGCGGTCTTTCTCTAGTATTAATAATAGTAAAAAAAGAAAAGAAATTAGTAGTCTCTAATCTAATATAATGATTAAAATGTAAGCAATATGTTTTTATATCCAATAAGAACTCACGTTCAGACCACCATGCAAGTAATATTTTAACAACTATGTTATTTGTAAATTTCAAAATATTGATGATAATATTATTATGGCATTAAAAGGAAAAGAATAGTGATAGAAATAACAGAAAACTATTGTCCAAGCAAAAAAGGAAAACTAAATTTACAAAAAACAAAAAAAGAAAAGAGGAAAACGGATAAGACCAAAAAAAAAAAAAAGAGGAAAACGGAAGGTAGAAAAAGGGGGAGAGAAGAAAAAAGTACACATATTGATTTATGTGAGATTTGAACACTGGTTTTTGGGCTTTAAGTACAAATACATTACCACCTGATCTAAGCCATTTTCACAGAAATGTGGCCTAAAATTTAGTCTATATTCTGTGGCCCTACTCCAATGCTTTACCTGCTTTATAACAGGGCCGGGCCTGGTTATCATTCTCATTCTTATTATCACAAATGATCTCCACTAAACAAATCATTAATATATCCCAATACTACCCAATTTTAAAACTCTTACCAATTTCCTCAAGTCTTTGCTATTTTACAATATTTTTGTAATCATAGACCAACATCTCTAACTCCACCAAAAGTTGAAAATATAATTCTTACAAAAGTATTCCTATTATCAAATGAGATTGTCCCATATAACCATACATGAGTAAGCTATATTATTTAATGAAAATATAGCGTTGATTTGTCCATGTGTATCACACAGAGGGGAATAACAATGTTCATGTTCTCCATATAACTTAAAAGTTAAAAACTGCTTTATCTATGACAATAAATATATCTAAACGTACACTCAATTCAACCTCTTAAAATATCTTCTTGTTGCGTAAGCTTGAAGTCAAAGTAAGAGATAAGAATCAAGTGTCAAAGTAAGAGATAAGAATCAAGAGTATATTTAGGATATATCTAAATATACTTATATGTTTTAGGAGCTATCCAAAATATGTAAAACTTTCTAATAAGAGATTAGGGTTTATTAATTCTTATATATAGAGGAGTTATAAACATGTGATAAAACTCTAAGAGATTTGTGAGAGCTTAAATTTTGAGATATTATCTTAAGCTAATAAGAGAGACATTCTTTTAATCTTCGTGTTCTTGTTTAAATTCTAGATTTGGTATCAGAGCTTCAGGTCTTTATGAGAAAAACAAGTCATGACGGATGGTAAAGGTAAACGCGAGGAGAGTTCTGTGAAATCTGTTACAGAACCGAAACCTAAAGAAGGTGGAAGTTCTTCTACGATCATATGTCCTATGTTAAACTCAGCTAACTATACGGTATGGGCGATAAAGATGAAGATTGCGCTTAAGGTCCATAAAGTTTGGGAAGTTGTGTTATCACAAATAGGATTGATCGATGAGGAGAAGAACAACCTGGCTGTAGCGCTACTGTCCCAATCAATACCTGAAGATCTGCTTCTACAAGTCGGAGGACAAAGCAAGTGAGATATGGGAAGCGATTAAAAACCGAAATGTAGGAGCAGAAAGAGCCAAGGAGGCGAGATTGCAAACATTGATAACCGAGTTTGATAGATTAAAGATGAAGGATTCAGAGACAATTGATGACTTTTCAGGAAAGATAGCAGGAATCGCGACAAAGTCTGCTCATCTAGGAGCAACCATAGATGAGACAAAGCTGGTCAAGAAGTTTCTCTCAACTCTTCCTCGAATGAAATACATAAACATAGTAGCGTCATTGGAACAAGTCTTAGATCTCAACACTACAAGGTTTGAAGATATTGTCGGACGTGTAAAGGCTTATGAAGAACGTATTTTTGAAGAGGAAGAATCACAGGAAGATCAAAGTAAGCTAATGTATGCAAACACAGAGGTTTCAACGAATTACAAAGGCTTTGGAGGAGATTTCAGAGGAAGAGGTCGTAGGGGAAGATCTTCCTATAGAGGACGAGGTCGCAGTCGTTACGGTGGGAGAGATCCATCGGAAATCACATGCTTCAGATGTGATAAAATAGGTCAATTTGCTTCTCATTGCCCTGATCGGATTCTCCAGCTTCAAGAGGCACAAGAAAGTGAAAAGCATGATACTCAGGATGCGGACGCACTTATGATGCATGAGGTAGTCTACCTAAACGAAGAAAACTGCTTACCCAGCAAGTTTCAGACAGCTACAGACGGAGAGAACGTGTGGTATATTGATAACGGGGCCAATAACCATATGATAAGGAACGTAGATATTTTGACAAACTTCATGAATCCATCACAGGGAAAGTGCGATTTGGAGACGACTCACGCAATGATATTAAAGGGAAAGGCATCACTGCTTTTATAGACCTGAACGAAAAAGCAAGGGTAATGACTGATGTCTACTTCATACCTGATCTAAAGAGAAACATCATCAATCTAGGACAAGCTAGGGAGTCTCGTTGTGACATAAGAATGAAAGGAGAGCATTTGACAATGCTGGATAGGGATGGAAAACTACTTGTTAAGGCTGATCGATCAAAGAACCGTTTGTACAAGGTCTGAATGGGATTACGAGACAGCGCTCATCTCTTTCTTTCTTCAACAGGCGAGTCGAGCAATGGCACGCAAGAATGGGACATGTGAACTTTACAACCTTGAATTTGATGATAAACAAAGAACTTGTCCATGGAGCCACAAAGACTGTTCTTAAGAAAGAGATTGCTCATGCTTACTTGGAAAGCAAGCAAGAAAAATGTTTCCGAGGAGCAAAGAAACTCGAGCTAGTATATGGGGACCTTTGTGGTCCCATTACACCACCTACAAGTGCTGGAAACAAGTACATCGTTGTTCTTGTTGATGACTATTCTCGATACATGTGGACGATTTTACTAAAAGAAAAGGGAGACGCCTTTCACAACTTTCAAAAATTTAAGAGCATGGTGGAGAAGGAACTAGGAGAAGGAATACAAACTTTCAGATCGGATAGAGGAGGAGAGTTTGTATCAGCTGAGTTTAATTGTTTATGCGAGGACTCTAGCATCAAAAGACACCTTACTGCTCCTTACACTCCGCAACAGGACGGTGTAGTTGAGATACGGAACAGAACAGTGATGGAGATGGCGCGTAGTATCATAAAGCACATGCATATGCCGAACTACTTATGGGGAGAAGCCATAAGACATGCCACTTACCTTCTAAGCAGAGTGTCGACTCGAGCTCTAAAGGATTTGACTCTTAGAATGCCTTCGAGACAAGAAACCAACGGTTGAACACATTCGGATCTTTGGATGCATCGCGAATGCAAAGATAGACAAACCCCACTTGAAGAAGCTAGATGATAGATCCCGGCCGATACTTGTTCACCTAGGAACGGAACCTGGTTCAAAGGCATATCGCCTACTTGATCCACAAGCAAAGAAGATCATTGTGAGTCGTGATGAATCAAAGGGGTGGAACTGGAAAAATGGTTATTCAACAATTGATAGTAATAAAAGTTGAAAAAAATTAATCACATTCACGTAAATAGGTATTCTAAGAATATTACGTTAGATTATATAATTTCAATTAGATTCTTCTCAAAAAATAAAATAAAAAGATGTTTCTTTCTGTCATTATTCGTGGAATAACGAANTTTTTTTTTTTTTTTTTTTTTTTTTTTTTTTTTTTGGATGTATCGTAAGAAGTCTAGAACTTAAACAAGAACACAAAGATTAAAAGAATGCCTCTCTGATTAGCTTAAGAGAATATCTCAAAACTTAAGCTCTTACAAATCTCTTAGAGTTGTATCACACGTTGATACCTCCTCTATATATAAGAATCAATAAACCCTAATCTTTTATTAGGAATTTTTACATATTTTTAGACAACTCCTAAAACATATATGTATATTTAGATATCTCCTAAATTTACTCTTGATTCTTATCTCTTACTTTGACTTCAAGTTTACGCAACATTCTCCCTCTTAAGCTGCTTGAAGTCGACTCTTCACACCTCTTGTACTCTAATGAACTCTCTCATTTCCCTGAACTTGATTCTTCCTAAGGCCTTTGTAAGAATGTCTGCCTTTCGCTCAACTTCCGGAATATGAGCCACTTCTATTTGTCCCTTCTCGACACACTCTCTCATAAAATGAAACCGCCTGTGTATATGTTTACTTCTCCCGTGGAAGACTGGATTTTTTGTGAGTGCAATAGTTGACTGATTGTCAATGTGAATTGTAACCCCTTCTTTTGATGATCCAGTGATCTCACACAATAACTCTTGTAGCCAGATAGCTTGTTTTGCTGCTTCAGTTCCAGCCATGAATTCAGCCTCACAAGAGGATAGGCTACGACATCTTGTTTCTGTGACCACCAGATGATCGGACTCTCTCCAAGATAAAAGATATGTCCCGTTGTGTTCTTCCCATTATCTGGATCCACATTATGACTATTATCACTGTAGCCCACTAGCTTTGGCACCTTTGACTTCACATAAGACAAGCCGAGAGTAGTGGTTCCCTTTAGGTATCTCAAGCAATGCTTCATCGCCACTCCATGCGATTCTCTCGGGCTTTGCATGTACCTGCTCAAAACTCCCACACAATATAACAAATCAGGTCTTGTACAAAGTAAGTACAAGAGGCATCCCACATTCTTTCTAAACAACGTTGCATCAATCTCCTTTTCATCCTCTGCTTTTGACAACTTT
>OVAF01002209.1:6653-16922 GCA_900406245.1 Odontarrhena argentea | reverse complement strand
CTTGTGAAGATGAAGAAAACATATTAGGTCAAGAGGTACCTTATATGAGTGCAATAGTAGCATTAATGTATCTTGCAAATTGTACAAGACCAGATATAGCTTCTGCTACTAATCTGCTTGCAAGATACAGTTCAGCTCCTACGCATAGGCATTGGAACGGAATAAAACATATATTCCGTTATCTCCAAGGTACGATTGAATTGGGATTATATTATGCTAGAAGCTCGAAACTTGTTCTAGTTGGTATTGCAGATGCTAGTTATTTATCGGATCCGCATAAAGCCCGATCGCAAACTGGATACGTTTTCACATGTGGTGGAACTGTGATCTCGTGGCGTTCACAAAAGCAGAATTTAGTCGCCACTTCCTCTAATTATGCGGAGATAATTGCACTCCATGAAGCATGTAGAGAATGTGTGTGGTTGAGATTGATGATTCAACACATACAAAAAGCTAGTGGAATAAATACCAGCAAAGCACCAACAACATTGTTTGAAGACAATGCTGCTTGTATCACTCAAATCAAAGAAGGTTATATTAAAAGCGATAGGACGAAACATATTCCTCCAAGATTTTTCTCCTACATTCAAGAGCTTGAAGAGAACGAGAAAATCGATGTCCAGTATATTCGCTCAAGTGACAATGCAGCTGATCTCTTTACAAAGGCGCTTCCAACTACAATGTTCAAGAAGCATGTTCAAAGTATTAGAATGCGTCATTTACGAGATATGTGAAGAAAAGTTTCGAGGTATCTTTTCCAGGGGGAGACTGCACTCTTTTTTCCATGTCATGGTTTTTGTCCGAACGGTCCATGGCAAGGTTTTTAACGAGGCAGTTCGAAGATACAGCGATGACGATGGATAATTAAGGGGGAGACTGCACTCTTTTTCCCATGTCATGGTTTTTGTCCTAACGGGTTTTTCCATGACAAAGTTTTTAACGAGATAGTGTGAACTAGCAATGGATACTTAAGGGGGAGTGTTAAAAGAGATAAATATCTTTTACTATTTGATGGATAAGTATCCATAAATATCTCTCGTTACTTTCATCCTAAGTAAATCGCCATGTGATGGGATGAAGTTATATTTTTACTTGTTTTATTACACTTACCATTTGCTATAAATAGCAGTGTGTAAATGAAAAGTAGAAAGGACTTCCCCACTTTGGTTACTTAATTCTCTCTCTCGTTTGTTTTCATTTACTTATACGAGAAAAGATTCCTCACTCCATATATTATATAATACGCTCACACATATACCTCTTAGTTATAAATCTGAGTTTACAACATGGATAAGAATTTTTGAATAACTCTCAATGTCCATATATAAAATATTTTCTTCTTTCTCTCTTCTTTTTCTCCAACCTCTCACCAGACCCGTCTTAAAAAAATTATGAGCCTTGGGAAAAAAAAAAATTTAGACCTTTTTGAAAAAAAAATTAATTGTTGGTCTTTTTTGAATTTTTTTGGACCTCTAACACACACATAAAAAAAATTGGGTCCTATCTTATCATAATATAAATAAAAAAACACAAAAAATGGCTGAAGATTTTGGTTTTGGGCCTTTTAAACCTCTAATACACACAAAAAAATTGGGCCCTATTCTGTCGTTGAAATGTAATAAAAACAAAAGAAAAAAAAATAAAAAAAGACAAAAATAACTAAAAATTTTGGTCTTGGGCCTTTGCCCCTCTGGCCCAGGGTCAGAGCCGGGCCTGCCTCTCACTAGAAGCTTCTTACCGACTCCTCTTTTAGATCTGGTTTTTGGCCAACGTCCGGCTTGATGCCAGCGTTGTGCTTTGTTTAATTCTCCGTTTTAGTTTTCTGTACAGGTCCGACTTGTTCGGTTTTTGTTTTTTCGATTTCATTCAGCCCTCTCTTCCGATTTGATTCGGTTTCTGGTTTAGCTTTACCTTCTGTAACTCTCTGACTAATTCAATAAATCTGGGATTAGTCATATTCCGTTTTCTTTTTTATTTCTGTTGCTTTCAACTTTTCTTAACTCTTCTCTCAATTTAGAGTAAATCTCCCCTTGTAATGGATCTCTTAGGATCTTGGGTCAAGTTTGTTTCTTGTTTGAGGTTTTAAGGTTTTCGGTTAGATTAAAAACAGATTGTTAAGTTAGAATTTCGGGTCGAGTTTGACAGAGTTCTAATGTTCTTCTGTTTTTGATCTTCCATTGTTTTATTCAAGTTAAATCAACAATTATATCTCTTTGGAAACGGCGATCGCGGAAGGTGGTAGTTAGAAGTACAAGGCTCAAAGCAATGGAGATGTTGAAGACGTTTTGCATCTGCCGGTATTGTTTATGCTGAAGCAAACAGCCGACGGCGCAACGTTTGTAGAGATTATATTTTGTTTGCATCGTTAAACCATATAGCTCTAGCAATTGTGCGTTCATGTTGTAACTTTGTTGTCTGTTGGGCTTATTGGACCTCTCATTGTACTTCTATTTGCTTTAATGAATTTGGCCGACAAAAAACTCTCAATGTCCAAGAATATCTTAAGATTCAAAAAATCACCCAGAAATCGCAAGATCATTATCATGTCACATATATCCAGTAATCATTTTGATTGGATTAGAGTTAGCCACATAGGATTTTCGTTATTTAAGTGACTTCTTTATTAAAAGAGGTAGATTTATGAATCAGTGACTACAACTAACATCAAATAACATTATAATAACTCATAATTTTCACCTTGTTTTTTTTGGAAAGACAAAACAAGTTTGATAACCAATTATTAGTAATTAATTAAGTCAATATACCATTATAATAATTAAAATTTTATTATCATGATTTTTGTTTGAATTTTACATTTATAATAGCCTTTTATAATGTAATTATATAATAAAAGTTCATTTATAAATTACTTTTTTCCATTATTATGAAAAATTATCCAATCACATAATAATTTTATCCTGCAAGTTTTTGTTCTGCAAAAAATAAAACATTCCATGGATTAAATTTTTTCCCCGCCATTCTGCCATTCCACCATTCCATCAATTCCCCTAATACACAAGTAGAGAAATTTTCTCCATTGCATAGGAGTCACTCTCTCCTTCATTCTCAGCTTTTTTTTTTGTTCATTCTTTATTTATATTTCATTATTTATTTATCATGTTTTGTAATCAATTTTTTTATAATTTTTTTTACAACAAAATCGACGTTGAAAAATAAAATTTGTTTATAACATTTATTTTGATTCAAATTTATATAATTATAAAGTTTTTAATTTATAAATAATTACTTTATCATTGTCTTTAAAAATAAATAAGATGATATATTTTAGTCATATTTTATTGGTTATGAATATATTTTAGTCATATTTTTCATTATTTATTTTATTCATATAAATATAAATAAGATGATATATTTTAGTCATATTTTTCATTATTTATTTATCATGTTTTGTAATCAATTTTTTTATATTTTTTTTTACAACAAAATCGACGTTGAAAAATAATATTTTTTATAACATTTATTTTGATTCAAATTTATATAATTATAAATTTTTTAATTTATAAATAATTACTTTATCATTAACTTTAATAATAAATAAGATGATATATTTTAGGCCTATTTAATCGGGTTAAAAATTAGCTATAATTTTTTTTTTATCATCCCAAAATTATGTATAATTTTTGTAATTCGAAATATGTATATTTCACAAGTACTACATGATGATATTTATTGAATCTATCGTTATTGAGATTTTATGTTGGGGGGTTTTGGAGATTTAATTTTTTGAAAAGAAAATATCTATTAAGTAATTTTTTAATAAATAAAGATTCAAATTTATGTTTTTTAAAAATTAATTTAAAACATAATATATTTCAAATGTATATAAAAAAATTAATCTATGAATTTCTCGTTTTTTAATAAAAAATATATTTTTTTTTTGAAGTTAACGTTTTTTTTTTTTTTAAAAGGAAAAACCTATATTGTGATGGAGATATGAAATATACATTTAAAAGATTATGTTATTTCTATTTCAGAGTAATATCGAAACAATATATCGTTTAAAAGATAAAAGATTTGAACTGTATATATATTGTTTTAAAAGCTATAAATAAGAGGTTTAGTTATCGTTTAAAAAAAAAAAACTAGGAAAAAAAATTATACAGTTATTATCTTCCCCACTTCTCCTGTAATCCCGATAATCTAGGAAAGTTAAGATGAGTAACGTTGTTTAACTTCTTTATATTAGTTTCTTTTTTCCTAATCTCTCTAGTTTGTTTAGTTTTTTGTTTATGAACAAAACAGAAAAAGATACGCTGAAAATTTCTTCAATATCGGAACTATCTGATGAAACTACGCAGTGGAAAATCAATGTACGCGTCAGTCGTGTTTGGGGATTTCAGAAAGTCGAGAAACTTGGTGATATTATCGGCCTCAACATGATTCTTATCGATGCAAAGGTTTGATTTCTTCAATATCAGAACTTGGTTTTATCTTCACTTTTAATATATTTCTGGTAATATAGTTTGTTTTCTTGTACTTATTTTACGTTTCTTTATTTTTAAACCAGAGAGATAAGATAGAAGCATATATTGGAGAGACTATTTACTCGCCCTTTAATTGAGAACTTCAAATTTATGGAACTGAATTTAAGATTATGGTCTATAATATGCTCATTATGTACTTGCAACTGCAAACGACATATAATTTTTTTGTTGTGATGTGTGCTCCACTTGACATAGATTATGATCTGAATTTTTGTTGATTTTGATGCAGTTATCTCAAAGGAGTGTAACAACGTCCCCTTTTAAGAGATCAAGAAAGAAGAAGGTAAAAATACTACTCATTTCAGATTCTGGTAGAATCACTTCGTTTTATGTCTTTATTTTAATCAATGCATATATCGATTACAGACGCTTGTTGAACTTAAAGCGGAGAAGAGATTGCTTCTAAATGTAATTTCTCTTTTCCCATGTTCTCTTCCCGTACCAATCCCATTTACTCTTCCAATACCATTCCTCCGGTTTTGGGTTTTATTATGGAAATCCTTCTTACGCTGCAGGTCATGGTAGAGAATATAGAGCCGGAGAAAGTCATACTCTACCCACAACTTTTCTGGTGGGCTTTGTCGCTATGATAGCGTAATTTGGTAAGCTATCTATTGTTAGATTCATCACTAATCAAATAATTTGGTGTACTTTTAGTTAATATCTGTGACGTTTTAAGATTATTGCACATTTGTAGTGCTGATTCGAGTAAATCATGTTATAATCTTTTCTATGCAGGTAGCACAGGGGGTCAAATCTTTGATAACACTGAGTTGGAGAAATCCCTTAACCAAGACTTATCCAGGTTATATCCAGAACAGTGGTGTTATTTTCAAGCACCCGGATGTCAAGGTATAATAAGACGCATGCTATTGTTATAATGCCTTAAGCATCCTGAGTATGGGTATAAGCAAGGTATATGTTTGCCATCTCTCTTTGTTGTAACTGCGAGCTGCAATTTCTTGGTTTTTGCCACCCTTTTTGTCCATCTGTCTTTACTGTTAGGCTACGTAGAGAAACTATGGTACATAGAGTTAATCATCTGCAGCTTTCATTGCAGCAACTTTGGCCATGTAATCATCTTATTTTCATTGAACAGCTAGATAACAAAGGGTCCACATACAATTCTGTGAAAATTCCAGTACGTGTAATAACCAAAGTACGAGGTCAATCCGTCAATGCACATGACATGGGACTGAAACGAATTCTCCATGATATGATTTCTATCATCTTCAGCCAGGTTATTATCCTTCTGGTAACATTCTACTTATGTTATTATTTGAAGTACTACATAAAATTTTGATTAGTTCGTTAGTAAGATATCAAATCAACTTTATAAAATCGTATTAAATTGATTTTATAGTATAAGGTCTTACATAATGACTTCTCAACTATAACAAACTTTAGATTGAAAGTGACAAAGATGTTTTGTGGAAGCTGAGTCTGAGAGAGACCCCAGAAGAAGTTGCAGCCAGTGGTAGAGAGTTCATGAACAGGTTAGTTACACTTTTCCTCCTGATTACATATTTTTTTACTACTGTTTTTATTCCATGATATGATTAATTGTATTGTTCCATGTATGATTGTATTACAGACTTCTCTCTATTGGTGAGTTGAGAACCCTGAGGTATATCTCATTTTTTTTCAGGGACTTAAACCTATGTTATTCTCATCTTAAAGTTGGTGTATTAGCTCTATTGACATGCTTTAAGAGACATGGTTTAAGAGAATTGGTTAGTATTCTCAAAAAGTAAGCTTCATTGAGTCTCTTCTTTTAGTGAAATTCTACATTTGGTTAGATTTCCTTAATAATTGTTTATAAGTTCTTACGATTGTTTAGAACTTTGCTTGTCCAATTGGCATGCAAATAAAACCAGGACAAAGTGTTAACAATGTTATTTTCTATTGTTCATTAGGACGAAGTGTAGCTTTTCCGGGACATCCACTGGGTAATGGTAACCGCCGCAGCAGCTAAGGTAAGTTCTTTGCAGAGAGCAACCACTTAAGATTAAGAAAATAGTTGACTTAAAATATACAATAGCATGCAGTTTATATTTTCTGTGTATAAGAGCATGCTTACTTCTTGTCTATATGCTCTTTCCGTTATGTATATCCCTTTGACAGTATTGTTTTCCTAATTTCTCAGTAACTTGGTCTGTTGGCTGAACTCCTATCGGGACTTCACTCATTGAAGCTCATGCCGGAGGTGTTGGAGTCTTGGAAAGTAAAATAGATTCAAACTCCCTTATGATTAGTCATTCTTGTTGTCTAAGAGTTTTATGTGTTTAAATTTTATTTAATATTTGGTTTGGATTAGAGAATTGTATGATTTATTATGTTTTTTGTACGGATTTTTTATGAAATAAAAAATATATTTAAATATATATTTTTGGTCAAATCTAATTCTGTAGTATATATAAATATTTAAGAATATATAAAGAGCCATGAAATAAAAAAAAATATAACACTGGAATAACGCTATAAAATAAAAATATATAGCACACAAAAAGAGCTACGAAATAAACAAAAATAACACCAATAAAGTGTTGTAAAAACCTTTAGTATAGCCAAACATAAACGCTATTATATATACGCATTTAATAGCACATCTTAAAACTGCTATCGTAGGATTCGAGGCTAGGATAGCTATGATTAAATTTTCAAATTTACATTCCAAATTGTAAATATATTTCACAAACACAATATAACCAACCAAACAAAAAAACCAAACAACTAAAATACTAGACTAAATGCAAGAAACATGAAAATTCATAACAAAAATATACATACAAAGACATTGTAATATACTAATCACAACAGTGTAACCTCGTGCATGTGCTATTTTGTAAGATTCACTGGCCGTATATTACAATGTCTTTATATGTATATGTCTTTATTGTAAAAACCTTTAGTATAGCCACATAGCTATTTTAGCTATTTTGTAAACTACGTATAGTCATATTTCTTATCAATAACTTAATTAGCAGTAATTCAATAGTTTTGTATGGTTTATCATTTTATCTATTAAAATAACTTTATTAATTTATTGACGTTATTCAACAAAAGAATTAGACAACTCCTTATCACATAGAAACAAACAAAATATTCACGTTTACATTATATTTAAAACGTTAAAATGTAACAAAATAAAATCTGCTTACAGTGTAAACTAATAATAAAAATGTAGATCAAAAAAATCATATTAGCAGTAAAAACTAATAATAAAAATATACAACAAATAAAAATACATTATCTAAAATAAAACTAATAAGAAAAAGATACAACAAAAATATCACATTAATGTAATAAAAATGAATCAAGAAATTGGGGCCAAAATGCTAGTAGTGTTATAAATCAAAGGTTTTGTTACGAATTATGCGTAGTGTAGGGTGGCAAAGTAAATGTTACCTTGACTTATGCTCAGTTTCTCCACAAAATTTTACCCATTGAGATAACGAAGATGACTACCGTATATGACACTTGGTCGGTTGCGATTATATTTTCTAAATCGGCTCAATGTTCGTCTCGGCTTTGCACCATTCCAAAAGTTAAACCATGACCCCAATATCCAGGTTATTAACATTACTCGGATTATATTTTATGTGAGGAAGCCATGCTAAATACAATCTTTATAATAAAGTAAGGTTCTTTTCTCAACTAGCTCTGCGAAGTTGTCACGTGTCCTATTAAAATATTTATTTATCTTTAGTCCCTCATATTTATATATTTTTAGTCCCTCTCAGTTTACTTATTTTTGTATATAATCCATGAATTTACAATAACTACATCAAAAGTATCAAACAAAAAAGGGTTGGCTGCAAATAGCTCTACATCAAAAGTATAAAACAAAAAAGGGTTGGCTGCAAATAGCTGTGTACTATAACGAATAACGTTGAGATTATGAATGGTGCTATCTTAGCACAATTTTAATGATAAATTTTGAGTTTTTTTTTTTTGCTATGTTACCATTCATGATTTACTATAAACCATATTTATTTTCACTGTATTTTATACAAATCGTTCTTGATCCGCAATAAACCCTATAAATAGTTTATATTATTACCTCCTTCCAATAGTATTTTTTAAAAGTGTACAAAAATGGAACTTTGAAATTCCTCCAAAACATTTTCGGACTCATCAAATGAAACATGCATATATTTCAAACAAGTGATAAAAAAAAATTATGTACCCTAAACCTTAGATATTAAACCCTAAAAGCCTACAAATAGTTTATACTTAAAAAATTATACCTTTTAAAAATTACCTCCTTCCAATAGTATTTTTAAAAAAGTGTACAAAATAATGGAACTTTGAAATTCTCCCAAAACATTTTTGGATGCATATATTTCAAATAGGCGATAAAAAAATAAAAACTTTTATGTAATAAAATATCAAAAAAAAATTGCTCAACTATTTATTTAAATTGCACTTTACTTATCGTTCGAATTTTCAATGATCAACATATTTTCATCAGACTATAAAAAGTTTCAATATATATCAATATATATATATAATCTTACAATATATTTTTTCAATATAATATATTTTAAATCTGCGCAAGGCGCGGACCTTCCCCTAGTATTATATAAAGAGATCAAAGAGCTTACATGAATAATCAAGAAAACATTTTTTATACTTCTTGACAAAGTTTGAATCTAGTTATCTATATGTTGTTAGCCATCATGATATGTGGTGATCTGTTCGTTAAGTGTTACAAGATATGAAAGTTCTTGATCAATGACAAATTGTAGATGCGAAGATTTACATTTAAAATTTCAGATCAAATAAATTTAAAATTTAAGGTCTTATATATTCGGCAAATGAGCACAATGTAATTTTTGAACGCAATGAAAAAAAATGTTGGTTACTTTACTAATAATGAAGTACCAAAATCATGAGCTGCCATGCTTCATTTTTTGAGCTCTCATCAATTTCACTAGTAGCATTTAAACTGGTTGAATAAGAAACCAAGATATATCCTAATCAAGTTGTTTGGCTTCACACCTTCACCTCTTCACTCTGGTACTCGCGTTTGACCACCCAAAACAAATTTGGCTCTCTACGGATTAACAAGTCTTGGGCAGACCAGAGCTCTCATCCATGCTAGTCTTTCTGCCTCTGGAGCCTATGTAAATAACCTAGACTGTTGGTATGGTCTTTGTTGTGGGTATACAAAGCCCCAACACAACACCAATAGTAACCAAATGTTTTGTAACACAATCGAATATCGTACTCCAACTCCAACACCAATATTAATTTCACATGGGAGAGATTTTCTTCTCTTCTAACTCCAACACCAACTTCATAGTTCCTCTCTTGGTTTATATATATTCTCGAAGATATAACGACATCAAGAAACGGAGGTTAGTGTTGACGGAGAGAACATGCCTCGAGCTCATTTCAAGTTTTATGCAATTTTTTTTTTCTTTTGATGCAAGTCTACACTCTGTTTTATAAAAATACTATTGTCTATATACATATATATTTGATTGCTCAGTTTGACCAAACAGAGAGAAATGTATGATGGATCGACTTGTTTTCGAACACTCAATTAATTTTTTGAATCATTATTATATATTATGGAAGAAACTATATGGAACTAAACAGAAGTTTATCAAACGTAAATATTTTTTTTTTTTAATCTTTTTTTGGTCATCAACGTAAATAATATTATTAAAACAACTTGTCGCGAAAAATGAAAAGAATATTTTTTTTTTTCCGTTTACTACGAGAGATGAGTAGATATTTGAGGCATCTCGTGGAT
>OVAF01002208.1:0-16922 GCA_900406245.1 Odontarrhena argentea | reverse complement strand
TTCTTCCTTAATCTCTTTTCCAAATGATTAATCTCTCAAACTCTCATAAATCTAACAACTAGTTCGACGTTATTAAACAATAGCTTGATTACAGACAATTAACACGTAAGCTTAAACTCTTACAAATTTAAGCAACATATGCCATTCTCCAGGTTGTAATTATTTACATTTTTCTCGACTTCCTATCGAGCAATGCACTACCACTTCTCTTACATTTCTCATCAAAACCCTTTTTACATATTTGTTTTCTTTTGAACAGAACATGTCAATATATACAGTTTACCTTTTCCCAAAGTCTAATCAACATTACAAAGTCAAAAGTACGATTGGTTTACTATGAATTAGCAGTCTCTATATAAATTCTCTTATACTCTTAATGTTTTCCATAGAGATCGATGTTGGTGGTATCAATGTCTCAATCGCTCTTCAATCTCAAATTTTTCTCTCGCTCTACCAATAACATAATCCTAATGTGAGTCAATCCATTTTGCATATATAACCCTAGACTTTTAGAGTTTTTTTTGTTTTTGTTAATTCTTGTGATCAATTATATATACACTTATACACATCACTTTGAATGGCATATTCTTTGTCTTTTTGTTATTGTTATTCTAGGAGACGATACATTTTGATCACACAAGCCTCTCGGAGAGCGTACGCAATTGGAAGCAGCGGAGAGAAGCCATCGTGGGCACTAGACCGAGATGCCACATACTACAGACTTGAAGCCGTGGCAAAAGAGTTTGATCAGAACATTGTGACAACCTCTAAAAGCGAAGTTAAAACTACGAGAAGAGGAGAAGAGTTATGGTGGATGCCTGATCCTCAAACCGGATTCTATCGGCCTGACAATTGTGCAAGAGAGCCCGATGCAGTTGAGCTACGGTCAGTGCACCTCCACGTACAAAAGAGTAAACAAACCTTCTGAGCCAAATGATATCTACAAGTGTGAGATTTCATTTGTTTATATAAAAGAGTGTGGATTTTCTTTCTTTTTAATTATACTAAATTAATCGATTTGAATTGAATTGTGAACTAAGACGTATTGGGAAATTCTTGTTTGCCTCCGTGCCTCATTTGTAGATTTTATCTAGCAACGTGATACATTGAAGATTGCTTCTAGAGTCGGGCTTCTAAGTGGTAAATCGTTCATAGACAAGTCCTCACGTCTTATTCTAAGTTATAAATAATATTCATTGTCTATATATAAATTAAATTTTATGAAAAGAGATATGATCGCTTCACTAGCTAGTTATTTGTTTTATTTTCAAACTTCATTTTCAGTTTTATTTTGGTCAGATTTTCAGAACTTTTAACTGTACTTTTTCCCTGACTGACACCTTAGTCTTGATTCTTTTTCTTAAAAACAATTTACTCAATGTTTTGATCAAATGAAAATCTTCTAATTTTTCAAAACCCTTGATACAATCACGAAAATACGATACATATATATAACTGATCAACAAAAGATTCAATTCAAGAATGGAACTTCAAAGTGTTTCTAAAATATTATCAAATCATGGAATTATAAAAAATGTGTCTAGACACAAAGAATCATTCTTCATAAATGATGACTTCTTCCTCCAAATTTATTTATTTGATTGATTTTTGTAATTAATTTAATTTATTTTGTATTAATGTCTATTTATGTATCTTGAGCCTATATTTTTTTTTGTTCAAAAAAAAAAAAAAAGCTCAGTTCTCAATTCATTGTAAAATCTCCCGCCCTTAAATATAAAATATTAAGAACGAGGAGAATTTTCTCACATTTGAAGCTTTAGGCTCCGTTTGAGATTTTGCTTTCTTTGGTATGATTCTAAAGTGACCAAAAGCTCGTGACTTATCACAAAATTTCTATCTCTTGTGTGGCGTCCCTCTCTCACATCCATCAATCGTCTCACCCGTGTGATACTTGAATAACTACAGTTCTGGCCCATCTACCCCCATTTCGACCATACATTGTCAACAATGAGAGTGATTTGAATCCAGCCTTGTTGATTTATCATATCCCGAATAAGAGCAACCCCAGTTGCCCATCTGCCTCCACTTCAACCATACTTTGTTAATAATGAGAGTGACTTGAGTCCAGCCTTGTTGATTCATCATATCCTGAATAAGAGCAACCCCAGTTATAATCTTATATCACCAATATTTTCAAGGAAATCACCGTTATATTCTTCTTATACAAACTCATATGATACACAAAACTGTTTCTTGAGTTACACGCATGCATAATATACATTTTCAATAAAAAACTGTGCATTGATTTATTTTTAATGAAATTAATACTAAAATACAACTTAAACATCAATGCCGACTTAGCTCAGTGGTAGAGCGCGTGACTTTTAATCCCGTGGCCGTGGGTTCGATCCCCACAGTCGGCGAACTTTGCCTACTATTTTCACAGTTTTCTCATTATTTGCAATGCATCAAATGTTTTGTGTTATTATTGTTTTTAAGTCACCAAAATGTTTTGTATTTAATTCTTTTTAAACCACTTATAAATACAAAGAGAAATGAAAATTAACTGAGTTAGTGTGTCTTACGATAAGTTTTTTTATATATATAATTTGTAAATAAAAACAAATTTGTATCTTGACTTTTCTTTAGAAATTGGATCAATCACAGTAGTATATGAAAAAAACTTACTAGATATCTAATATTAAATATGATTCATAAAATCTTGTCCTAGTTATCGAACAACGGCTCCTATAAATAATTAAATATACACATGCATGACAATTTATTAGAAAAGAATTTGAGATGGAAAAGATATTCTAATGTGTGTAGTCTGTTGTAAAACCTACAAATTAACAGCAAAACTGGACACATATATAAGTCATTAGGCCGTGAACTCAAGAGATTTTGTAAAATGTATGATCATGATTTCATGTCCCTCATATAAGTTAGGGGGAATTTCAAAAAAAAAAAAAAAAAGAGATATGTTGATCTTGAGAAAGTATTCAACTTATGTATATATTTTATCGTGCAAGATGTTGAGTTTCTTAAGATTGTGAATTCGACACTTATGATTATTGGAGTGACCCTTTTTGATAGGAGGAATTGGGCTGACGGATTGATTTTAGAATGATTTTTTTGTTTTATCTCGTCTATTTAAATAAATGATAAGTATCATTGTAGTTTTTGTGATGTCATCTCAAAAGATTGAAATATTACATTTTACAAACGGAATTATTGAGTGATCATAGCGTATAAAATGCGTTAAGTGCTATGGAAAGCTTGATTGAAGTTAATATAAACAATGTTAGGAACTACATAATATTATAATTGATCGTAACTTAATAGATATTTTACCAGTAATGTGACAAAATAAAATAGGTTATGAATGGTTAATCCATACACAACACAACTAGATTATAAAAAGTGAACAAAATTGTACTATGCTCGGTATGATTGCCTGTTTTGATACCATACTAAATAGTTAAATAAAATAATGTTTAAATATAGATATCAAAGCCGACTGAGCTCAGTGGTAGAGCGCGTGACTTTTAATCCCGTGGCCGTGGGTTCGATCCCCACAGTCGGCGATGAGTTCTGTATTTTTTCCAATTTTTAAAAAACTATCTGCAATGCATCAGAGGTTTTGTATTCAGAACATATGGCTTCATGAATTTTCTTCTAATATTGGATCAAGCATACGAGTAAGAATTTTACCAGAGATCTCAAAAACTCAAATATAATTAAACACAACAATGTAATAATTATTCACCAAGGGTTCCTATAAAATATACACAATAAATAAGCAAGAAAAAAATTAAGAGGGAGGAGATACAATGGAGTGTGTGTGTGTGTGTGTATGCCTATAAAGTTATGAAACCAGTAAATCAACGGCAAAGCCGAACGCATATGCTATTAATCCGTGAATCCGATTGATCAGGCAATATATATGTTCCTGATTTCCCATTCCTCAAACAAGTAATGCTCAACTGGTTGCCTGATGGAGTCGTCTGTAAAGAGCCAAAACGAAGAGACAAGTTGAAAGGAGATTTCGATACAAGGCTGGAGAAACCGAGTAATAAAAATGGTTATAATGGTTTTACCGTGCAAGTGGCTGGTTCTCGGTTACAACTCCATTTGGATGTTGGGACACATGAAAGATAATGACACCATGAGCAATGTTTGTTTCCATCAACATTGTTGAAGAGAGAGATCAATCCTACAACGAACCTGACAAGCAAAGTATCCGTAAGCTTTAATGAGTATATTATAGTGGTGAACTGATTTTAGTGATGCATAAGAATAGCGGAATTAATACTTACCAAGTGATCAAGATGAGGAGGGAGATGGTCCATAATATTCCCTGGTACACCTTGTATCTGTGTGGTTTAGCTGCAGGAGCGTTTCTTTGGTTGATCCACCCGTAATGGGGACGGATTAAGAGCACAAATCCAAGTAGAAAACCGGTACCAAACCCTCCAATATGAGCAAAGTTATCAACTCCCGGGAGCACACCGAGTCCCAAGTTTACCGCCACAATTAAGACAAGAGTTATAATTGTCACAACCTAAGACAAAGCATAGGCCAACAAAATTAATACTAAAGTTCCAATCTTTAGATCATATAAAAGAAAGGTTTTTGAATGTGCCAGTACCTTGTTAGAATAAATTGTCCAGTTGATAAAGATCTCAGAGAGCATTCCTCCAAGTAAACCAAACACGGCACCAGATGCTCCAACAGAGATGTTTGAACGGAGGAAAAGAGCCGACAATATACTTCCTCCAAATCCCGACATTAGATAAAGCAATCCGATCCGTACTATAAACAAAAATCGAAAAACAAACTGTTATTTACATTTAGTTACTAGGATACTCTTGACAAGATTACAAAAGCGATCAGAAAAGGCAGAGACTACTCACTAAAACCGAATTCACGCTCCATACGTATACCGATGAATAAAAGAGTCAACATATTCACCAACAAATGAACAACTCCTCCATGTAACCAATTGCAAGAAAGCAGACGCCATCCTTCATCTCCTTGAACCACTTTTTGAACATTCAATCCACCCATTGTTTGTAACCTGTTCCAAGTAATAGCAACACAAAATCAATCTCCAAAATTTCCACATCAAAACACACTTTCTCTATACTCCACTCCTATCATACTTCAAATTATATGACTTGTTCCAAGCTCTAGTAGCAATTCATACATAGGGTTCCAAAACAGAGCATATAAAAGGAACAAATAAAGCTTACGTTAGAGAAGAAGGACCCAGAAGAGGATTCTCTCTAGTACTCTGAAACGAGAACCGACCCAAGAAACTAGCAAAGCAATCACTAGAATTCTTCGGACAATTGTTAACATACATAGTGATCACGAACACGACAACGTTAGCGATCACGAAACAGGGTATGAGCCAAGGGAACCAGCTCCGAAACTCTTTAACTCCTCTTCCTCGTTGCTCATAAGAGCTTCGACTCCGATTCATCGATCGATGTTGTTGACCAGATCGAGTAACCGATTCCACATCCATTGGAGGTATGTTGGTGTCTCTCTGTTGGGTTTTCCCCCAAATCGGAGTTGTCTCTGTTTCCTTCTCACCCATTGAAAATTTGAAAGCGATTGCAAAAAAAAGACTCAAGCTTTTGGAGAAAGTTTTGAGATTTGAGATTTGGGTAGAGAGGAATTAGGTTTGTTTAGTTGATGGCTTTAATGGGGTTGGTTTTAATAGGTTTGTAAGACTTTGGAGCTTGAAGCAAACTTCTTACAGGAAAAGGAAAAGAGAGAAGAAAGTGTCTTCTGTCTGAAAAGGAAGATAAAGGAAAGAGTTAGTCAACAGTCTTCACCAAATAAGTTATCTCACACGGTTCCTAATCCTTTACCAATATAACAATTAATCACCATATAAGTAATAAAAATGTATATAAGATTTTATATAATAATTGAATTTAGATTTTGAGTTTAAATATTCAAGTAAAGAAGAGTGTTGTTAAGAGATGTGTAAATTTAACTTAAGAGTTAATTGCT
The DNA here is from genome assembly GCA_900406245.1 of Odontarrhena argentea. Lineage (NCBI taxonomy): Eukaryota > Viridiplantae > Streptophyta > Magnoliopsida > Brassicales > Brassicaceae > Odontarrhena > Odontarrhena argentea. Next base: position 10,934 of record OVAF01002208.1, on the reverse strand, counting down.
GTATTTTCTTAATGGATTTAATTGCCTGTAAAATTACTTTATGATGAATTCATATAGATTCTAAAGATTATCATTTGTATGAGCTTTTAATTGTAGTTGATATATTTTATTAATTTTAACAAGATTGTTTAAAGTTTTTTAAAATCATTCAAAAATCCACAGAACGTGGTCCAACATTTGATGTTCAACATGAAATTTTTGAGGAACTTCGACTGATCTCAAGCTTTTATTTGGCCCATACTCGGAGGGAACTTAACAAACATGTGGATAGTCTGGCTCGTAGTGTTAGAGATTGTATGTTTGATTTTTTATATGTTTACATGCATCCGTCATGTAAATGTCAAATTTTTGTTTTCTTTGGAATAAATATTTGGTGGAAAAAAAAGAAGTTTAAGCGTACTGTCATGGAATCATAACTTTCTTCTTTTTATTTGTTTTTTTTCAACAGCTTGTGTAATTTCATTCAAATGTGTTCATTTTATTCTTAACAAGTCATAAAATTCAACACGTTCTTAACTGGTTGATAGTTATATCCTAACAACGTTCGATTTAAACAATTGTGCCACGTAATTTATCCAAGACCCAAATAGTTGTTTTTCTTCATTTTTACACAAAATGAAAAATGAGATTTATCCCAAAATATTGGAGAGTCATCCAGTTGTCAAAAGTGTTAAAAGAAATAGTGGATATATCACCGAACCCGGAACGGAGGAACTGGTCCTAAACTGTCCGGAGGAGGGTTTTAGTGCTCTCTCTACCTAAAATAAACCATTGATTACTTTCAGCCCCACATAATAAAATAAAACAAAAACATGTCTTAAAAGAAATAGCAAAGGAAATTTAAAATTTTACTGATAATTTTGAGACTAGTGAAATGTTGACAAGTGTTGTAACTTTCATATTTTTCTGATACTTTGTAAAAAAGGACTTTTGTGGTTTCATTGGGGGGTTTTTGTTCAGACACAAACCCAACTTTAGAGGCGGATATGTTTTTACGGCTTGTATCCTCTCCATCTATTTATTTTATTCCTCACAACCTAATTCTGACATAAATCTCACTTTTCTTTCTCTCACAAATCAATCGAAATCAAAATCCATTTGGAGAAATCACAGAGACAATCATTATAAGGTTTGTGTGTGATTTATATATGACCAATGTTTGTTTATAATCATTCTCATTGATGTTTTGTGTTCTAATATCTGAAATTTGGAATTAGTAATCTGAAGATTCAAGCTTAACGTAAACCATTTGCAGTAGCGTGTGTCGCAAGAAAACATGGTGGACTGGGGTTTTGATTCCTACCCACTTAATCGTGTGGTTCCTAGGGCATTTCGATCACCCAGAGTACGTACATTATAATTTTTCCAACGAGATTTAATTTCTTTTTCCACAAGTTAGTTACCATATTGGCTTACTTAATTGGTCGCTTCTTTTTTCTTCCTAGGGACGAAGGCAAAAATTGATAACAAAACATAGATCCAAGTTCGAGGTTTTAGCCCAAGTAGCGGAAAGATTCTCAGAGGATCACAAGGCCTATGAAACAAAGGAGACAAATGATCATTTTGTTGTTAGTAACTTCTTGGAGACAATGGAAGTTGAGGTTAAGCATCAACATGGTGTGGAGAAACCTACTCAAGTATTGTTGTCTAAGGATTGGTTAGCTCTTGGTCCTTCCTTGTCTAGCTCTCAAATCACACAAGAAGAAAACTCCAAGATGGGTAAGATTAAGTCATGCAGTACTCGCAATCTTTACTCACCCTGCACTACAAGGATGACATATTTTTATATATATTGCTTCTAATTTGGATTTTATGTTAGATCGGACAAGAAAGATGTGTTCCACGATAGAGCGAGGTTCAAGTAGTAGCCAAGAATCGCAAAATATATATCCTTTGAAGAAAAGAAAGTTGTTTTACGAGAATCATCAAATAGAATCACATGATGATGCCCCATGTACCGGTATAGATCGATTATATATGTCTTTTGAGATTAAATCTACACATGAATAATATTTCTCCATATTATATAACACTCTCTTTTTCATTTTTTTTAGTTAAGTTCAGTATCAAATCACTGAAAATAACTGAACTATTAGTGGACATTCCCGAATCAGCCACGGTCGGATCACTAAAAGTAGCGGTACTAGAGGCTGTAACACGAATTCTTAAGGATGGACTAAACATTGGAGTGCATCTTCAAGGTAAAACTATTGTTGATGACTCCAAAACGCTTCTTCAGGTTGGGATCCCTCGAGATAATGACGATGAGCACAACCTCAACTCTTTGGGATTCATGTTAGAACCACAAAAATCAGAAACAACAACAACGTTAGCAGATGTTTCTCCGAAAACGCGACTTAGGTAACCCTAAAATCTTTTATCAAGAAAGATTTTTTTTTTTTAAAAAGTAAATTATTTGTACAAGATCGTTTCAAAATTTATGCTATAGGTAGTATTATTTTTTTCCTAGAAATGCCGTATAGCTTACTATATATTCACAATTAGGGTTCCGAGGTCGGTGGAGAGCAGTAGCGAGACTGTGGTAGCAAAAGCCGTGGTACCAGTGCACATGAAACCGGCCACGCAGCCAGAGATGGTTCAAAGGAGAATCAGACGGCCTTTCACTGTCTCGGAAGTAGAAGCATTGGTTCATGCCGTAGAGAGGCTCGGCACTGGAAGGTATTATTAATCCATCTTCAAACTCAATATTTTAAGCCTTGAGAATTTTAAATTTCCATATTTGAAAACTGTAATTTGGTTTGTTCAAATATTGAAATTGTATCTTTAATTTATATTGATTCTTTTCAGGTGGCGTGATGTTAAGTCTCATGCATTTGACCATGCAAATCATCGAACTTACGTTGACCTCAAGGTACCTTATAGATATAATTAATAAGGCTATGTATATAATCAAATTTTGTAATTTTGTAGTATTGTTAGTAAAAATAAATCATAAAGCATCTCTAATTATTGTATATGTGTAAACATAAAACAGGATAAATGGAAGACGTTGGTTCACACGGCAAATATATCAGCAAGACAAAGGAGAGGCGAACCAGTGCCTCAAGAGCTTCTTGATCGGGTTTTAGCCGCTCATGCTTGCTGGTCTGACCGAACCGGATGAAAAATATATCTTCAATAGTTTTGGTAGAAAATTCAATAAATGATCCGGTTATAGATTCTACTTAGTCATTCAAGATTAAGACATTGGTTTAGCTAAGTATTCAATTGTTTAGCTATAAGTATTCTAGTGTGATCTGTTAAACAAAAAATGAAATTGAACACTGGTTTAATTTTGGTCTAAAAGTCAGCCCATCTGTGAATTTGGGCCATACTTTATAAGACCCATAGAGATGTCCTCGTTTCGAGTTCCACCATTGGTCCCACTCTACCCATTCTGCTTAACCCGATAAAGTGGCTCATTTATCTCTGCAATTTGGCCACGTGTTTTCCTCTATCCATCCATACATACAGTATAATTTACGGACACTAAAAAAATATCTCCTCTGTTCGTGTAATAAATTAACATTCTCTTTCTCTCTCGCTCTTCCATAGTTTCTTTCTTTCAAGTTTTGTAAATGGCGAACAATGGACCCAACTGGGATGGATTGCTCAAATGGAGCCTCTCTCATTCCGATGGAGCTTCCTCTTCACGCCCTTTAAGGTCCCTATAAGCTTCTTCTTCTCTGAATAATGAAATTATCTCTTTGCTTTTGTTTCTTGATCGGATCTTACATTTTTAAGCCCTATTTTAATTTATATTTGATCAATCATTTATTTTCTTGTTTATATATGGATTCTTATTTGAGGGTGTAAGTACATGGATATAAATCTTGAATTGTTTGCTTTCGTTTTGTTAATTAGTGAGGAAGATCGACAATGGTTTATGGAAGCAATGCAAGGACATATAATCGATTCTATTTCGCGTATGAAAGTTATTTCTCAGATCATGAAGACGCCTGATCAAGTTTTGGAAGCTCAAGGAGTTACATCTGACGATCTTGAAGGTTCTTTACTTCTTCCATTGTCGATTATTCGGTTATGCAAGTTATCCAGATTGATTGATTTGAAAAACTTTTCACTTATGTTTGGACAGGGATGTTGGATGAGTTGCAGGAACATGTCGAGTCCATTGATTTAGCCAATGGTTTGATCTTACATAACTATTGTTCTTTTTTTTTTTTGTTAGTATATTGTGAAGGTTTTTTGTTTGACATATTTGGATGGTTAATGTTTAGATCTTCACTCTATTGGAGGTTTGGTCCCTCTCCTTAGCTATCTTAAGAACTCTAATGAGAAGATTCGAGCAAAGGCAGCCGATGTTTTGACCACGGTTGTCCAAAACAATTCAAGAAGCCAGCAACTTGTTATGGAAGCAAATGGTTTTGAGCCTTTATTAGCCAACTTTGTTTCTGATCCCAACATTAGAGTCCGGACTAAGGCGCTCGGGGCTATATCTTGTAAGAGTTGTTATTTACAGCCAAATTTTCTTGATAACCCAAATGTTTGACAGTGTTCTCTTACTTTCGGCATTGCAGCTCTTATTCGTCACAATGCAGCCGGGATTACAGCTTTCCGTCTGGCAAATGGTTACGCTGGCTTGCGAGACGCTTTGGTCTCTGATACTGTTAGATTCCAAAGGTAAAAACGTCTCTCTAGCTTATGCATTGTTAGGAAGGAGTGTTCTTCAACTATGATTTATACTCGTTTCTGTTTCAGAAAAGCGTTGAACTTAATTCACTATCTTCTCCAAGAAAGCAACTCAGACTGTAGAATCTTTCGAGATCTTGGATTCCCTCGTATAATGATACACCTAGCATCCAGTGAAGACCTTGAAGTCCGAGAATTCGCCCTACGTGGTCTCGTAGAGCTTGCTCGTGAAGAATCCGAGAGAAATCTTGATAGAGCGGATATGAATCTAAGACAGCTTCTGGAGGAGAGAACAAGAAGGATCATTGCAATGTCGGAAGAAGATCTTAATGCGGTTAGAGAAGAAAGGGAATTAGTGGATCTCCTTTGGACCATGTGTTATGATGAACCGTCCCAACTAAGAGAGAGAGGGCTGGTTTACCTCCCGTGTGATGACGAACTGGCTCCTGATGTGGTTAGGGACCGCTTTGAACCTCCTTTACGGGCTTGGGCTGCAAGACGACATGACGAAACGAGTAAACAGCAGATTCCACTTCTCCTTGGTCCTGCACAGTGATCTCGTTGCTGGTATTTTGCTTGAATCACTTCCTAAACTGTGTTTCGATGACAAACCTCTACATGGAAAACTTGTGGAACACATATAGTTCCACTGTTCTACTTGTTACTCCATTCAGGTCTGCCAATATTGTAGTGTTCCATAATAGTGTTAAGTCGTCAATTATAGCCAATATTACATATAAAGGTAGCAGTTTCAGGAACTGTTCTTTGTCATGAACCAACAGTTTTATACTCATATATGATAAATTATCCTACGAAAACTGAATCCCTGCAAAGGCAAAATTGTATTTACATAGTCCGTATTCGTAAAACAAATAAAATAGGCAAGAGCGTAGAAACATCAATCATCTCCCACCAGAGAGTTGAGAATCAGCGATGGAAGATCCGCCGGTAAACCCTTTAAACACAGAGGAAGTATATGACATTGCAATACCGCTAAAACCGTCCTGCCCTCCAAAATTCATCCCGCTACCCGCCGACAACTCGAATGAGGTTAATTCCGGCAAAGTCATATCTCCTCTTAGATATTGTAACACCTGCCTCATACTCGGTCTGGTGCGAGGATCCGAATGAGAACACAGCAGACCAAGCTTCAAAACCATTTCAATCTCTTCGAGCTCATAACTATCAGACCCGATATTCGGATCTTTCGCTTCCATTATATTTCCTCTAAGCCACAAACCAAAAACCCATTCCACAAGCAAGAACGTCTCATCGTTATCACTATGAAACTCAATGGGTCGTCTACCGGAAACAACTTCTAGTAAAAAAGCGCCAAACGCATAGACATCAGTAGCAGTCGTGGCCCTTCCAGTCCGGGAATGCTCAGGTGCCAAGTAACCCAATGTCCCAACAACACGAGTAGTCTGAGGATCAGACCCATGATCATACAACTTCGCCAAACCGAAGTCACCGAGTCTCCCATTGAAATCAGCATCTAACAAAACATTACTAGCTTTCACATCACGATGAATCACAACTTGTTCCCACTCCTCATGAAGATAAAACAATCCGGAAGCAACTCCTTTGATGATCTTAGACCTCTGTTTCCAGTCTAACGTCACCTCTGGATTGTTGTATAGATACTTATCCAAACTTCCATTAGGCATGTAATCATAAACAAGAAGAAGCTCTCCTCTCCGGCGACAGTAACCTAATAAAGGGACTAAATTCCGGTGACTCATCCGGCCAATACTCACGATCTCCGCCACAAACTCCTTCATACCTTGTTTAGAATCATGTGAGACTCTCTTCACCGCAACTTCAAGCTTCGTCGTCGGTAAAATCCCTCTGTAAACTCTCCCAAATCCACCGGATCCGAGAAGATCCTTCTCCTTAAACCCTTTCGTGGCGTGATAAAGCTCCTTGAATCGAAACCGATTCTTCCCAAGCTCTGTTTCCCAATCAGCAAGCTCTTCTTCAAACTTCTTCTTCCTCCTCACGATATACAAAGCGAGGATGATCACAGAGAAGATCAGAAAAAGCGAAATCAAAGGCATACCGATTTTGTAGAACTCGGAGATTCGTTTCGGTTCGAATCGAGGAAGCTTCGGGAGTTTCGATAGCGAAAGCAACGGAGCTTCTCCGTTTAACCGGAAACTCCATCCGACTACGAAATGCTCGGAGAGAACGGAACCAGTCGCGGACGAGAAACCTACATACATATCTTGAAGAAGAATCGAGGAGAGATCTCTCACATACGAAACGAGAGGCTTCTTAGGCTTCTCGGAATCGAACGGAGCCATTGTTACATCGATTCGATGAGAAAGATCATCGTAATCAATCCAAACTTGCATCCGTTTTCGACTAATCAAACTCAGATTCCGAAACTCATCATTCCCATTCCAGTACCCAGCCGTCGAGTATTTCACCGATCTCAATCCATTGATATCGATTCCGACGTGATTATCGTTCGAATCTCCGAACTCGGAACTCTGAATCGTATCGAATTCGACGGCGAATATATGATTCGTTTCGTTGCCATTGTTGGTGCTGTTGAAGAGACCGATGTATTGGCTCGGAAGAGCAAAAGGAAGACCGAGAGTTGGAGCTACAACGAAGGCGATTCCATGGCCGCTCAGGGTTGGGATCTGAGAGTGAATCGCGAAGACGAAGGTTGTGGAGAAGGAAGAAACGGTGCCGTTCGGTGAATCTTTAAACCGGATTGGTTCAGTGTAGAATGCGTGACCGGTTCTTTGTACCGATGTGTTGGTTAGTTTGAGTGGACCGTTGTGTGTGAGTGTTGCGATTCCTTGGAGAGAGATATTTGTTGGTGGGTTGAAGCCATTGTAAGTGAAATCGAGAGCTTGAGAAGAAGAAGATTTTGGAAATTGAGAGAGAATGAAGAAGAAGATGAGTTTGATGACGAACATGGTGGAAATTCCGGTTATTTCCGGTTTGGTTTTGGTCGATGAAGAAAAGAGAGATCAAAGAGGAGGAAGGAAGTTATTTAAAGAGTGAAGAAAATTGGAAAAGTCGTTTCTTTGAGGCCACGCTTGTGAGTTGTGAGTGAATAAAAAATGTCATAGAGGTTGGTGAAGTGTTTGAACAAGATAATGAAGTTTGAATTTAATAGAAATTTAATTTCATTCTATGATTGTTTATTATTTTTATTTTATTATATAGTTTTCGTGAAGGGTATCTATCTAACCATCACTTTGATCTTGACTTTTTACATAGAATCCAGTTTGTCTGCATGTGACTGCAATTTTTTATTTATTTTAGGTTTCTTTCCAATAGTCAAATAGTCAATCAGTATGATGTTGATCTCTTTTGATTATTAGGATGAGTTTACATTAATCAATACAATCTATAATTGAGTCATGAACTTTTGGGTTTGAAGACTACAGATTCTAATTTGTGACTTATGAGAACTTTCTCAGGAATCAGGATATTCTGTTTAGTGCTTGAGACAATTAAGTGATTTATAATATTGTTAAGGGATTTTTTTTTTTTTTTTTTTGTTAAGTTAAAATTTATAATATTAGAGTTAAAATGTAGATCGCGGAAAAGCCAATTATTTAACTCATTTGAAGCAACAAAAATTATTAAAGATCTAATACGAAAAATATTATAAAGATAGATTTAAAAGAAGAAAAATAGAAACTACTGTGTCTATTTTTATAAATAGAAAGTATAATAATATATACCAGAACAAAAAAGTCTATTGATATTTTAATCAAATATTTTAGAGGCTTAAAATTCTGTTTCATAGTACTTTTCTTGCAGTCGTTGAGTACTTTCGTTTCACTCATTGATCTGTATTCGTCTCGCTACCTCCGTCAAACCTTCTTAAAAGACCTCTGTTAGAGGAGGTTGCTAGCGTTAGGGGGTTACTTCGTCGGCGCATCGATCACTTCTGGTTAAGCACCACTAAAGGGTCTCTAATAGATTAAATATGGTTTAATTGTTGTTGGTTTAGATTTGGTTAAGTGTAAACCATATCACTCTGTCACTATATATAGTGTCATGTAAACAGTGTGATGAATTAATGGAGAATTATCTTTTTCCTAACTTCTTCTTCTCTAACAAACCATCTCTCACAACAAACTCTCTCTACTGATTCTTCTCTAATATGGTATCAGAGCTGTGAGCTCACGCTCACAGATCTCCTTCTGCTTCGTTTTCTTTTCCTTCGTTGACCTTGATCGTCGGAACTCTTCCGATTGATCACTCTTTACGGTTGTTTACTCATTTCTTTGTTTTGAGCTCCGATGACTTTGAATCGAAGAAATCCTCGTCGTGGTGTTCGAATCGGAAGCTCAGCTTCAAGACGCAAAGCTCCGATAGACTCCGATGACTCGCATTCTCTTTCCCCGGTCAAATCGAGTCGCGATCGTCAACATTTCAGATCTGTTGAAGAAGATTCTCCGTATCAGTTGACGAGCGCCGATAATCCAGGTTCATCTATCATTTCTCAAATCCTTGATGGATCGAACTATGGAAACTGGAAAATAGCTATGACTATGGCATTAGAAGCTAAGAATAAGCTAGTGTTTGTGGATGGATCGTGTACTAGGCCTGAAGAATCTAGTAATCTGTTTAGGATTTGGTCTCGTTGCAACAGTATGGTCAAATCCTGGATACTAAATTCGGTTTCCAAAGAGTTGTATGGAAGTATTCTCAGGTTTTAGGATGCGTCTGATATGTGGAATGATCTACATACAAGGTTCCACATCACTAATCTTCCACGAACCTATCAGCTTTCACAACAGATATGGTCGTTTCAACAAGGATCCTTGGATCTCTCTGCTTATTACACAAAACTCAAGACTCTTTGGGATGAGCTTGATGGCACTGATTGTTTAAAGATCTGTCATAGTTGTGATTGCTGCAAAGCTATGAGTACAAAGCAAGAACATGCTAAGGTTATCAAATTCTTGGCAGGATTGAATGAGTCATATGCTCACATCCGAAGCCAGATAATCATGAAGAAACATATTCCTGGATTTGCAGAAATTTACAAAATCTTGGATCAAGACCTGAGCCAAAGAAACATTGGTCCAGTTCTGTCTAGTCCAGCCTCCGCATTCCAGATTTCTACTCAAGATCAAACTTCTGTAAATGCGGCTAGATCAAACTTCAAAGGGAATAAACCTATTTGTTCTCATTGTGGCTATACAGGACATACTGTTGATAAATGCTATCACATTCATGGTTTTCCAGTTGGATTTAAATACAAATATAAATTCCAGAATGATAAACAAAGTCAGAATGGCAATGCACAACAGAATGCAGGACAGAGTCAGAAATCTCAAGGCCAAGTCAAGCCTGTTGTTGCTCAAGTTGCTATGACTGATAANCATACTGTTGATAAATGCTATCACATTCATGGTTTTCCAGTTGGATTTAAATACAAATATAAATTCCAGAATGATAAACAAAGTCAGAATGGCAATGCACAACAGAATGCAGGACAGAGTCAGAAATCTCAAGGCCAAGTCAAGCCTGTTGTTGCTCAAGTTGCTATGACTGATAATTCTAAGGTCCCAGTGGTTTCCAATCTCTCTGAAATGGTTGGTACTCTGACAAAGGATCAGATTCAAGATGTGATTGCTTTCTTCAGTTCTAAACTTCCAAATGTTGGTCCTGAAGTTGCTTCATCATCAGATAACAATGGGAATAGTATGAATTTCTCTCAATCTACTCTTCAATTTGTTGGTATCTTGAGAGTTTCCCAGAATGTTTTGTCCTCAAAGTCTTGGATTGTAGACAGTGGGGCCACTCACCATGTATCTCATGACAAAATTTTATTTCTGAATTTGTCATGTGATCTTAAATCGTCTGTTAATCTACCAACTGGTTCATCTGTTCAGGTTATGGGAGTTGGTAAGATTAGGATTAATGAGCATATTACACTGAATAATGTGCTCTATATTCCAGAATTCAGGCTCAACTTAATGAGTATCAGTCAACTAACCACAGATTTGGGTTCAAGGATCATATTTGATAAATATTCTTGTGTGATTCAGGATCCTACCAAGGGGTTGACGATTGGACAGGGTGAGAGGATATGCAATCTATATGTGCTTGATGACTTTACTTTTGAAGCTTCAAGTATTGGTTCAACAAACAAGATTTCTTCTGAGTTGTATTTCTGTAATGCACTGGTTGATTCTTGTAAATGGTACAGTAGGCTAGGTCATCCTTCTTACTCAAAGATAGACTTACTTACTGATGTACTGAAGATACAGAAAATCAATAAAGAACCTTTTTGCTCCATTTGT
>OVAF01002207.1:0-16929 GCA_900406245.1 Odontarrhena argentea | reverse complement strand
AGATTTGCAATAAAAACGTGATGGGGTCTAGATTTACAATAAAAATCAAATTGTAGTATATAAATAGCAATTCCCACTTTTTTTTATGAGAAATATTTTGTTTATGACAAAAAAATTTTCGTATTCACATAGTTTAATTTGATTATGCAAAGCCTAAATGGCACATAAGTAATTAAAAATATATCAAATTGGGTTTTTGGTCATTTCACAAGAAATGTGTGTCATTCTAATCTATTTCATTTTGGGTGTGTCAATCTGGTAGTTTTTGGAAATGCATGTCATTTCATTTCTATTCTCAAATATATATCAGTTATAGCTACAAAAACTATCAACTGTAATCATTAATTAACCATTTTGTATTATAACCTTAAGGTTATAACTGTGAAACAATAAATGTAAATATTTGTAAAAATATTATAAAATAAAATAGAATGAAAGTCCACGAAGTTACGAAGTACCACATTTTGAAGTGTTAGTTTTGATTATACCAGTTGATGATTTGTTTTCCAAAAATACAACAAAACTTTATGTTTTTTCAAAAATAACACAAACACTAAAAATATTTTTTTTGTGTTTATATTTTTTTTTTTCGGGGTTTGGGTTCACAATTATAAATTTAGGGGTTAAGGTTTTGTTTTAATAGCTTAAGGTTTATTTTCGGTAATTTAACTTTAGTTTTGATTTTGTGATATGTTTGGAAAATTAAAAAATTTCACTGGTAGTTTTAGAAAAGAAAAAAATTTTAAATGTTATTTTCGGAACTCTCTGTTCAAAATGTGATATTTTTGGGAATTAACCCATGAAATATACCAGTAACAAGTTATATGACACTCCAAATATATTTACTCAATATCTAGGTTAGAATGGTAGTAACTAAATAAATTTACTAGAATCCATAAATATTTCAAGAAAATATACCTAGTCAAAAATCAACATTTAAGTGGAAGCCCCTTTGGTCCAGTGGTTGATCAAAGGTTCATTAATGCTTATACACACGAGGAGGTCTAGGGTTCGAATCCTAGGTGATGTGATTCATTATGCAGATTATTGAAGGTGGGCTTACCGGAACTCTTCGGCGTTGCACAAGTAGGACCGTTCGTCGTGATTAGCCGCATGTGTAAACGTGAAGGCATGGAGGCGTGGATCGACAGGACCAGCCGCATCTGACGACATTAAGGCATGGAGGCGTGGATCTATAAGGATAGCTTAAACTTGTTCGTTGTATCTCATAATTTGTNAAAAAGAAAAAAAAAAAAAAAAAAAAGAATCAACATTTAAGTAAGTCTAAAAGAAGGTGATGCTCTAAAAAGGCAATAGGTCCAGGAGGGTAATTAGCCCATCATTGATGCTTTGTTCCAAGAGATATTAAAGGTGAACACCAATAAAAAATTTAATGATTTCTTATGGAAATGTCCGAGTAACTGCCTTTCTGTGGCTGAAAATCTTGTGTATAGACACATATCTACAGATCCTAGTTTTGTGTGGTGCTCTGATAAGGAAGAAGCTACTAATCATCTCCTCTTTGAATGCCCTATGGCTATAGGCTGGTTTGAGATATCTCTCATGTACCGGCTCCACCAAATTGAGAGATTTCAGAATCTACGTATACCAATCTCCATAGAGTTCTGAGTCTGCCAATGAGATGACAAGAGGAAGCTCTAGTGGCAGATTTGGTTCATTGGATCTTGTGGATACTTTGAAAGAATAGAAATGAGATGCTCTATAAAGGCAGGGAGTTTGGAGCACATAAAATTCTTGGAAGGGCAATGGACGATATAGGAATAGTAGAGTAAAGGAAAAAGAAAGAGCAACAGTTATCAAAACACACACAACAAGGATTAGGAGAATTCATTGGGAACCCCCTCATGATAAATGTCTTAAGTGTAATGTTGATGTGGCTTGGAATGCTGAAAGAAATCAGTGTTGAGTGGGTTAGGTACCCAGGGACCATAAGGGGAAGTTGTTTGGATGGGAGGAAGAGCTATACCTAGCACGAAACCATTTATTGAATCTAAAGCATACGCTTCGAGATGGGCAATGGCTAGGATTATTTCCCCGGGATACAATCAGGAGGGTCATATTTGAGTCTGTCTCTCAAGTCTTGGTGAAAGTGGTAGCACAGGAAGAATTTTGCAAAAGTCTGGCCGGTAGAATAGCCAAAGAAACTTTTCTTTCTTGAATCAATGTTCCTAGGTTGTATTCTATTACACCAATTTGGATTAGAGAAGAGGTCCAAAAAGATTGTATGGTGTAAACTTTTAAGTATGAATATTATTGTTGTTGAGCCAGAAAAATAAAACTTAAAAGTAAGTCTAAAAATGGATTTTTCTTTATTTAGGTGCACCTTCATGTTCATTGGTATTTACTTATGCTCACTTGTTCCAACGGATAGCAACTGGAACAAATNGGCACACTTAGTAGGGGCCGGGGGGGGGGGGACTCGCTTACTTCATGACCATATCTCTCCCAAAGACTCTCGCTTCATACTACTCCCGCTTCTCTCCCAAACGGTCCAACACGATCCCAACTTGCAAGCATGAACTTTTCCATTTCTTTTTTTCTTAAATCCAAATATTTCACCATTTACCAGTCTAACTAACTTCGTTATCTGCCATGTATGTTTACGCCTGATTTTCAAAGCTTAGGTAGAACAATTTAAATTATGTTGAGTGTAATTATGTAAAACATTCTCTCAACTTGTAAGGAGAAATTTTCACTGTAGCCCGAAATTCAGGCATGAATAAACCTCAAGTTGATAATTTTCTATATATAGAGAATTTTTCCGATAACTTTACGACTAGAAAGTGATAGCAGCATTTTAGTGTCTTGTTAAATGAATTTATTAACCTAACCCACACTGCCAATAATGAAGTTGTAGTCTAGTATATGGTCGATCCATACAGAAAATGGTTAGCCACAAAATGCAGCAGATGAATTTAACTAAGGCAAATAATGAAAATAAGGAAATAAAACTAGCAAGAATAAACAGTTAGGGTTTTTTCAATATAAAACAAATGTCAGGCCTTCATGTGGCTTTCAGATGAACCGGCTATCAGAAATAATCGGCGTCGACCGACACTAGGAAGGTGTTGATCGGTACTTGACATATTAGTGTCGCCCAACACTATAAAAGTGTCAGCCGAAGCTATCCGAGATTTATCAAAAATCTCGAACCTAACACTTGTAAAACAGACCATATGTCGTTGTGAATGCTATCTAAATTATAAACTTAGGAAACCAAATGTCTTTGTGAAGCCGAAGCTTAAAGGATTAATTCAACAATTAACTAACATGCCAAATGTCCATAAGATATTTTAAACCAAATATCTTCGCAAAGAGAAATCTTGTGCATCTAGAACAGTTCAGGATTTCACTAATGTTGTCACATCTAGCAAAAAGCCTAAGATCTAAATCCTAATTGGTAAGTTCAGGATAAACTCTTTGTAGAAACAGCGAGTTTGAATGTCTTCGAAAGAGATCATATGCAGCTTGATTTCGCTGTCCCTTTCTGGAGCAGTTGGACATATCGCGTTTCTATTGGTGTAGAAGTCGTGCGGAGTATCAGCTGCTCTGATTCCTTGATCATGTGCATCACTAACTGCAGAGCACGTATCTCAGCCAAGAGGTTGTTTGGGTTACTTGTTTCAACTTTGACTTCCTTAAAATCCTCTCCGCCTTTGCTAGTTCCTCATTGGTGAGTTCCACAAGATTCTCAGATCCCTGACTATTCTATTGCTTAGACTTAAGACAACAAACAAAGAAAAAAAAAAGACGTGAGTAAAATAATCATAAAAATCTAAAAACTAAAAATTGTGGTTAGACGCTATTGGTCTCCGGCATCGACGCCAATTTGATAGCCCGATTTGGGCGTGTTTTCAAATGAATTTATAAACCTAACTACACTGTGATACGATGTAATTTTGACCTCTTTTCCACATATCGGTTGCTATCTTTTGAAGGGATTTTCCCTTGGTTTTATCATTTTAAGAGTGTTTTTAGGTAAAAGTCCGTGTTGGGGTTTTTTTGTGGCTTTTAGAAGTATTATGGAGTTTATCAACAAATTATGGAGCAATGACAGAAGAAACGAGGAACCCTGCTGTGAGTGACGACCGACAGCCCATTGGAGCGTCGACCGACACACAAAACGAAGTTTTCAAGAAGATCACATGGCCCTGTCGACCGACAACATACCTTGGTGTCGCTCGACACCCTCTTAGAGGCAGAAATGGAAACTTTCCAAGTGACGATGATTCTACAATGAAGGCTGATTGATGCTCGATATTCAGCTTCTAGAAGACACATTTTTACCCTAGCTCGTGCCTCTTATCTATTAATACTCTTGTAGTTCTTCTTTACAATCATCCAAGTTTTAATAAAAAGTTACTTTGCAAATTTTGGTTCGTATCATGTTTTTCCTCACCATGTGTGAGTAGTTCTTTGTTGAGTTATGTGTAGTAGTAGGATTGTGCATATCATAATAGTAGGATGGTGTCGTTTCTCTTGTGTTTTCAATGATACTCTTTAGAGTGATCCGATCTCTATGCCATTCCCGAAATGGGAGGATCATTGGGTATTAGAGAGTATGTTCCCCCCAAGTGAACGGTCTTAGGATCCTAGGCTCTGACAAAGCCGTGGTTATGATACGCTGGGATTCCAATAATAGACGCTACTAACTTTCATGGCGGACTACATCTAGTATTAGGAATTGATCACTTTATTTGTGAGTCTAGTCTAGATCTCTATGCTCATTTTCTATTGGTGCCATCACTAGATGGTATACCATAGGATCGAAAGAGTCTTCACCTTCGTGAAAGCAATAATCTTGTGAAGCAACATGTGTTCTAGCTCAAGAAGAGAAAACTCATAGCGTAGTAGCGATCGACACTACACCATAGTGTCGACCGACACCCCATACCTCGGACCACTGTCGATTGACCTCTTGCAAAGGTATCAATCGACACTAGTCCGAGAGCCTACTACTTGATTGCACTTTCTGAACCTGCATGGGATTAAACGCTTTCTTATATTTTGTTTTTTACCGTTTACAGAATCATCCTGCACCTGTTACTTATCGTTAATCATCATCATCATCATCTTGTTTGCTTGATCTTTGTTCCTTAGTTTCGCATTCCTCTTTGCTTCTCGTACTTTGTTTCGGAGTTTAGTATTTACGTTATTAGTATTTCATTTCTAGTCTAGTTTGTTCATTGGTCCCTGTGTTCGACCCCATCTATATACTACACCGATTAATTTCGGTTGTTTAGGCGGGTATTATAAATTTATTTGATTACCCGGTGCCGAAAACCACCGTCATCACACTGCCAACTATGAAGTTATAGTCTACTATAAGGTCGATCCACATAGACCAATGGTTAACCACATAATGCAACATATGAATTTAACTAAGGCTAATAACAAAAAATAAGTAAATAAAAGTAACAAGAATAAATAGTGAGGAGGGTTAATGCAATATAAATCGGATGTTAGACCTTCAAGCGGCTTTAAGGCGAACCGGCAATCATAAAGAATTGGATTCGACCGTCACTAGGAAGTTTTTAATTGATGCTTGATAGATTAGTATCGCCCGATACTAATAGAGATTTCGAGAAATCTCGAACCTAACACTTGGAAAGTAGACTATTTATCGTTGTGAAAGAAATATAAAATTAAACCCTAAGAAACCAAATGTCTTTCTGAAGCCATATGATTAATTTATCAATTTACTAATAGGTCAGTTGTTCACGGGATATTCAAAACCAAAATTCTTTGTGAAGAGAAATCATGCACATCAAGAACATTCAGGTTTTCATCAATGCTGTCGCATCTAGCAAAAAAAACTAAGATCTAAATCCTCATTGATCAATCGAAGATAAAGCAATGCACACATAACAAATGGAGATACGATAAACCCTAGATTCAATCTAAATAGCTAGCCTTATGTCAGCAGTATGCCCTAAACCTAACATGGTGATTACTCAGACATAACGAGCGATGAACTCATGATGAATAAATTATACTTCATAAAATAAAAGAAAAAATAATTTAGAACTCGAAATATGAATTTATACATATGAATTTATAACTGTAAAACCGGCGCAAAAGTTCAAAGTGCCTAAGCTAAGATAAAAGTCTGATGACCTAAAACATTCTGAGACACAAATATAAATACAAATATGTAGGCGTGAGCATTGCGGGTACGGGTTGTGTAATTATGGATAAGGGTCGGGTACGGATAATTTGGATAGTAACAATCATTACCCGAACGGGTAATTAGAGAGTAAGGATTTGATAGTAATGGGTAAGGATCGGTTACGGGTAATAGGGTTAACAAAATTTACTACCCTAAGGGGTAATTTAAATAGTTAAATTCTCAATCCGAACTAATAATTGTGGTATAATAAATGAATTTAAATTAAAGTTTAAAATTTTGGCATACGCTTTGTATAATTACAAATAATTTCTAAAATCAGGTTGGTAATTTTTAAGAAATTATAACAATAGCATATGTATGTAATATATTTATATATAATTTATATATATTCTTACAATTCTTAATACCCGAACGGGTAATTAAATAATTCAGGTAGTTACCCGACCCTTACCCTTATCCTTACCCATTTTTTAAAAAACTCATTACCTAAACCGGTAATTTCGAGTACCCTTACCCACACGATTTTAGATAATTATGTTCTGGTAGCGGTCTGGTCGGGTTACCCGACCCAAAATGCTCACTACTACAAATAAAGAATCAGAGCTACGAGCTTCTCGGGAACATAAATGGGGTTCAAGTCATGATAAAAATCTCTTAGCCAACCTAGTGTCGATCGACACTATGAGGTTGTCGGTCAACACTCTTCGTCGAAACAGTGAATGCGACCATTTTCAAAACGTGATTCTTCAAAAAACTCTAAAAATACTTCAAAACTGCTCAGACATGCTCCAAAGACGTCCAACACCAGCAAGTACCTAAGAACTCACAAAGACTCTAAATTGTGTAAAAAGACTTGATAAAACCTCATATATATTGTGGCATAAAAACATTAAAAAAACATGATATATCACAAAGTAGTAGAAAAAATTGCGTACACCTATCGTCCATGAGGTAGATGTGTTTCACCTACCACAATTTACCATGTTTTTACTACAACAGAGGTCACCGCAAAATTGTACGTATTGCTACATACCTTTTTGTTACTAACGTTTCCAACTACAAAAACAGTCGCAAAACAATCATTTTTTTTTTTTGACATCTGCGTTTATTAACAAACCAAGCTAAAAATAGCAATTACAAAGAAACAAGAAGATAACAGTTACTAAGAACAGGTACTAAGGACAGTACAACCAAAGCCAGCGGATGAAGAGATATCCCTGGAGTCAAAAAGTAACACCTCCAATACAAAGAAACGAAACTGAATGGAAACCATAAACTCCTAAGAACTAAATCTGAAGCAAAGATCCAACTCCAAAGCCACACTCACTCCATAGAACAATTTGATGCTGAAACAAAGCCAAAGAACCATGAGCATCAGAGAAGACCGATACCTCCAAGACAAGGAAGCTGCAGAACGATCCAAAACGAGCACAAAAAGCCAAGGATACAACAGAGGAGAGAGCCCAAAGAAGGAAGACCAGACAACAGAAGCTAACAGAACTCGATACCTCCAAGGAACCACAAGAAAAGAGCAAGGCTAGGTTCAAGGAGATCCTTGAATCCTGAAGAGGAGAACGAAAAGGAAGCTGGACAAGTCTTCACGCTACATTTGTATAAATAACCTCTGCCATCTACAGACAAGGATTAACACCTCCTCGCAAGAGAAAACTTGAGAAGCGAGCTCACTGCTTCGTGTGGATGTCAAAAACCACAATCACGAATTTGTAGGGTATTTTAGGGATTCGTCAACTTTCGCGGGAATTAGACTCAAGAACAAAGATGAAAGCGAGGGATTTGATTCTTCAGCAAAGTTGCCGGGAGTTTCCGGTAAAAGTTTTCTGTCCCCCAATTCTGACGAATTGAGGGGGTATTTATACAAGAGATTGCATAGGCCTTAGGTCGGCCGAGAATAAAGGAAAATCTAAGAAAAAAAGGAAAGTTTGCTTTTTCGCGTTTTTCCTCTGGAAGGTTCCAGAATCTTTTCATGAAGCTAAGTCGGCAAGATGGGCATCGCGAATGTTTCCGTTGAGATGGGCTTGATCCACGGGCCGTAGTGAAGGCGTCAAGATCCCACTTGACTTCTTAGTCCAGGAGAAAATGTCTAAGTGTTTGAACTGATGACTTCAGACAAGTTCATGGAGCGCTAGACTCGTCGTCTTGCTAAGAACTTGTGCCCTCGTCATTTCGCTAAGAGCTTGAGGCCTCGTAGTAATGGAAAATAGCATCGGATGTCAAGGGAGAAGGAGACCGGTCAGCCTCAAGGTTTCCTTGGACCGGTCGGCCTCAAGGTTTCCTCGAGGACCGGTCGGCCTCAAGGGCCTCCGTGGAGCCCTCGGCATCAAGCCTTCATGGAGCCTTTGGCCTCAAGGCGGGGGTTCCTATGTTTTCGAGGTATCCCTGGAGCGCTTGACGCTTCCCAGTTCCAGACTTAGCAAATTTTCCAGGGAGAACAGGTCTTCATTTTCATGCGACTACGGACATCCTCGGGTGCCTGCAGACGCCAGGCTTCAGTCTTGTGGAGAGCGCTAGGCTTCAGTTTTATACTAAGTCGTTTTCCTGTAAGCTGAGTCATCGTTGACCGTTGACCGTTGACCATTGACTTTTGCGATGGGAGATTTTAGACCCCAACAGTTAGCTCCCTAGCTCGTAGCGTTAGTAGTCTAAAGTTACGAGCGATGATAGCGTTGAGATGACGAAGCTTGAAGTTCTCCTGTCGAGATTTTTCATGACAGAATCCCTCCGTGGTTAAAGTTTCATGTGTCGAAAATGTTTCGTTCCACGGCTATGTAACTCATACAGGTGTTGCGTTCAGTTTCCGAACTTAGAGAATTTTTCAGTTTTTCTGCTGTAAACGGGCTTGAGCCGAGCGGGCCTAGGCCCGAAAAATCCATAGAACCTAGGGCTTCCCCCATTTCCTATAAATAGCCATCTTCCACAAGAATGCCTCATTTTCACTTCTCCAACAAATTCAAGGTACTTTCTCTCTCTAGCTTCCTCTCCCTTCTCTCTAGATTTTGTGATTTTGTTCTTGGTGATTCTTGTGAATTTTTGAGGAATTTGGCTTGTTAGATCTAGGAATCTTGTGGAATTTGTTGGATTTGTGTTTGGAAATTGGAAGGGGAAGTGACCATCAACCTTGTTGAGGCCGACGACCATAACCTTGTGGAGGAGCCGATCTCCGGCGCCCAGGCCGACCGCTCCAGCTCGTGCCGACCCCTCCTCACGCCGGCCGAGATGAGCCTCCTCAGGCCGACGGTGTCAAGAAAAACAGAGGAGCCGACGACTTCTTGGAGAGATGTGGTGACGCCGATGGCTCCAAGGAAGGAAGAAGAGCGACGGCGCTAAGGAGGGAGAGGGAGAAGAACGGCGACACCAACGGCTTCAGGGAGGAAGAGAAAACTGACCGCCTCTTGTCACCGCCGGAGCCGACCGCCAGCGTCGGGACCGTCCGCCATTCACCACCGCCGGAGCCGACCGAGATCCGAATCCACTCTCGTGGTTTTTCAAGTCCAGTGCTAATGGCGACTTCAGGGGAATCGTCAAATACTGCATTCGTGAGTCCTTGCTCGTATGACGACGAGGCTTTAGTAGCTAGCGAGAGAAATCGCGAGAGCACGACATCCCCGGAATGCGCTCGAGGCAATGAGAGCTATGGAGCTGATATTTCGAACGACGATGTTGTGGAGTATGACGTTGCAGCTGATGATGACGCTACTTCGAGTGTGAATCGGGACTCCTACTCCCCATCGTCTCGCGATGAGCCCGTCGCCGAGGAGACGCCAGTTAACGTCATGATAGAGCCTCCGGAGTTACTTTCAGATATTGAGGGTTTCAACAACGAAATCGACCAGGAGCTGTTTGCTAGAGACTTCGGTCCAGATTGTAGGAAAGCGCAGTTAAAGATTCCACGGAGGGAGAAACCCGCGGACTACGTAATTGGAGAGACACGTTGCACAAAGAAGACGCTTCGCGAGCTGAAGAGGATGTTTAACGTTCCAGAGGAACTCAAACTTGTTCTTCCGTCGAGGGCACATCGTGCAGATTCACCTCCCCCGGGTCACGTTACTTTGTATGAATCGTTCTTCATCCGGTGTCTGTTGTGGTTTCCGATTCCAGCCGTTCTGATGAGAGTTTTTCATGACATTAACGTTTCTATTTCGCAAGTTGTCCCGAGAGGCATGCGTCACTTGATCGGAATCCTCGTTCGCAGCTATGAATGCGGACTAAAGGCGACTGAGAATCACTTTCATCATTGTTTGAAATGGTAAGGCGCCTCCGGAGGCAAGAATCACCATTACTGCACCCCTCGAGGCGGCAAACGAATCATCCGCGACTTCCCTAGCAAAAATGTGAACTGGGACGTCTACTTCCTCTATGTGCCTGTGAATGAGTTTTCGTTTGAACGCGATTGTCTTGACATTGTGAAGTCCGGGATAGCCGCGGTAGACTTAAAATTCTTGTTACTATTTCTGGTATTCCTTGGTGCTAACCACCGTTTTTTTTGTGTGCATTTTGCAGTGCCGACGATCTTGCTACGTGGTCTAGAGGGCATCGAGGAGTTTGTGGACAAGGTCGCCGAGAGCAAGACAAAGTGGACTAAGTGGTTCACTTTGCATTGCGTGGAGAAGGCAAGGGCATACTTCGAGGGCTTCGGTCGAGAGGTGTTTTCTCCTTTCACACGCTCCGGGGAGTCTACCGAAGAAACTCGAGAGAAGATGATGAAGAAGAGGATACCCTACAGAGCAGTGCCAGCGGGGGCGAGAGGGTCGGCGAAGACCCGGTCTGCTTTTCCGCCTGCGCCACCGGCAAAGGCGAAGACGCGGGCGCCAGAGGAGCGTGGAGACCAGACTACGGCTCCCTTGGCAGAGGGAGCGGCGCCTAGTGTTGCTCAGGATCGGTCCGGGCGTGCTGACACTGTGCTTGGGCTCGAGGCCCCTCTCCCCGTGCCATCTCCTCCTGTCCCACCTTTAGATGGGCGAGGGTGGAAACGACAGGCGAGCGTTGTTGCTGCGGACAGCTAGAGAGAGGAGTCTCAGCCACTGAGGAGGCGTAAGGGGATCGTCCCGGCGTTCGTCACCTGGCCCTTCGTCCCGCACTCACATGGGAGGTGAGAAGAGAGCGATGGAGCTTGTTAGCGGACTTGTTCGACCCGGATGTGCTCTTCCTTCCCCGTGTGTTCTAGCGGACAACCGTGAGTATGATGACTTGGTTGTTCACGGCGTCGAGGTAAGTTTTGAATGGCTTTGACATTTTGTCTCCAAGTGTTTTGTCTACCACTTAGCTTTTTTGTCTAGCTCTTTGCCTTGGCGCATGCTCTCGTGACTCGGTACGAGGCCGCTCTGAAGAAGGCGCACGAGGATTTCGCCTCCCTAGAGGCGAAGCACGCCGCGGCCGCGAAGAAGGCCAATGCCAAGGCAAAGCAGTTGCGTGATGAGAACAAGAGACTCTAAGAGGACGTCGCCGTGGCGAAGGACGATGCCAAGCGTCGGGGCTTGGACTTAGACACCGAGAGAGAGAAAGCGAAGAAAGCGAAGGAGGACGCGGCCTCGAAGACCAAGGATGCCTACGACAACGGGTACCGAGCAGCTCGCGGAAAGTACACGGAGAAGTACAGGGGAGTCATGTCAGAGGCCGGTCGGCTTGTGGAGTGGATTGAGGACGATGGCATTAGCCGTTTCTACCAGCTCGCACAAGCTAGGGGGAACCTTGATTTTCTTGCTGAGATTAAGGCTGACTTGCATAAAGGCCTCGCGGTGGAGAGAGCCCGAGTCGAGAGCTTTGTTGAGGAGAATGCCTCTGTGGAGGCGGATATGTTTGCCACTTTCTCGACTGTTTTTGACCGCCTAGGGCACGAGCGCACCTTACAGTCCTTGCCAGTTGAAGAAACTGGTTGTCTTGACGTGGAGCCGCAAAGGCTTGGAGTTACTCAGCCTAGTGGGTCGAACGAGGCTTCGCCACTCGTTGACGTGCTCTTGCAGGTATGTTTTAGTTTCGTTTATGGGTTTGCTCGTTGGAAAATGTATTTGCTTACGTAGCTCGTTTTGGTACAGGAGAGGCGTGCTGAGAGCCTTGCAGGCACTCCCAGGGCGGTTGTCCTAGCTGCCACGGTGGCCGATGAGGATGCTGTGGGACGCATCGAGGCACTGGATGACATCAGTGACGACGATGGTGTTGTAGCTAGTGGCGGCGGAGCCGAGACTGCGGTAGCTACTGCCGAGCCTAGCGCTGAGCTTTTGGCGACAGCTGTTGGTAATGAGACCGACGTACCCGAGCCAGTGACTCTGAGCACTGAGGTCGAGGGAGTGACGCTGAGTGCAGAGGTCGACGGAGCGACGCAGGGCACAGAGGTCGAGGGAGTGACGAGTGTCGAGACCGAGCTAGTGGGTCAGATGGGCGCAGTGGTCGAGATCGTTCAGGACGATGCAGTTGAGACGGAGGATGGCTAGCTCGTCCAGACTTGAGCTGGAGTCGTCGCAGATTTTAGATGTCGTTTTTTGTTTATGACTTAGTAGCTTTTACTACCGCCGCTTGTGGCAATATTCTAGCTTTTTGGTGCCTGGATGGCTTTATCCGTTACTTTTGGATGTTATGTTTGAACTATGGTAGTCTTATGACTTAGCGTTTATCCGAGACTCGGATGTTTTAGCATGAATGACTTAATTGTTTTGACATTACTTTTAGTTTACATTATGCTTTCTCTCATGCACTTATGCTCCAAAAAACGAATGTAGATATCCGACCAACGTTAAGGAGTTGGGTTTTTGGATGTAGTAGACACTTTTAGCGGGTTTACAAGTCCGTTTTTCCCCTAACGTCTTGCTCCTACTAAGAGTGTATGGGCGCACGTTCCCAAGAGGGTATATCCCAAAGGGATGTAAGAGCCCGAACTAAGTGGCCAGCTTAGTCGAGAGGTTGAAATGTCAAGGGACAAGTAAAATTTCAAAAAGTCACTGATGATAGCGTCAAGAGACGAGACAGTGTCGTCAAGTTATTGGTGACAGCGTCAAGAGACGAATGTTTTGGGAGTATACGAGTATACGTACCCACTACCCCCCCCCCCTTTTTATGAGGGGGGCCAGCTGAACCTTCCCGAGGGAAAGCTGCCTACGTACCTCTTGCGAGGATCAAGCCGACTCGTAGTTCTGGGGATCCGGAGATCTGCTTTAGTGATAGTAGCGTTTCAAGTGCTGAGCATTCCATGATCTTGGGATCGGAACACCAGCCATGTTAGCTAGTTCGTAGACGCCTGGGCGCACAACTTTGATGATGCGGTATGGACCTTCCCAATTAGTGCAGAGCTTACGAGCGTTAGGTTCGGCGGTGTTTTGGAAAACCTTGCGGAGGACGAGGTCGTTTTCGTAGAATCGCGGATGTTTTTGTTGTAGTACCTAGCGGCGGCGGATTGATAGTTCTGTAGGCGGATGAGCGCTTGGTCGCGTCATTCGTTGATTAAGTCGAGTTTGTCGAGCATCAGGAGGTGATTAAGTCCTTCCTGGCCCGAGCATAGATGCCTACGAACGCCTGGCAAGTGGACCTCAGGAGGAATCACGCATTCCATTCTGTAGACAAGGGAGAAAGGAGTCTCGCCAGATGCGCGCCTGGGCGTTGTTCGATGGGCCCAGAGTACGCCGTCGAGCTCCTCGGCCCAGCGGCCTTTCTTGGCGTCCAGTCTTTTCTTTAGACCATCCAGAATGGTTTTGTTTGTAGCTTCGGCTTGTCCGTTGCCTTGAGGGTACCGAGGAGTGGATTTGGTTAAGCGAATCTTCCACTTATCACAAAATCCCTCGAACCTGGCGGAGATGAATTGCGAGCCGTTGTCGGTGACGATTTCATAAGGAACGCCGTGGCGGCAGATGATGTTCTTCCAGACAATGTTTTCGACTTGAACGTCCTTGATACTTGCATAAGACTTGGCCTACACCCACTTTGAGAAGTAATCCGTGAGGACTAGGAGGAAGCGCTTTTGCTTTGATCGATGAAGGGGACCGACGATGTCCATCGCCCATCGCATGAAAGGGTATGGAGTCGAGACGAATGATAGCAGTTCTGTTGGCTGATTGATGTTAGGAGCGTGGCGTTGACACTTTTCGCATCGCCGCGAAAATTTCTCGCAGTCGCTGACCATGGTCGGCCAGTAGTAGCCATGACGTTTGATGCGGATTGCTAAGGAGCGCCTTCCTAAGTGGTTACCGCAAGAGCCAGAGTGGAATTCTTCCATGACCTTTCGTGCATGAATGCCTTCAAGTCCAGTTAGGAGGGGTTCTGACATTCGCCATTTGTATACGTTGCCGTCAAGGGTGATGTAGCGGGCTGCTGTTTGCTTGAGTATTCGTGCTTCCCACTTGTCTAGTGGTAGCTCGCCGTCGTCGATGTAGGCACGTATCCTATCCATCCACTTGGTGTCGCACCCGTAAGTTTCGTCTCCAGTTAGGAGTATGTCTTCGGGAGGTTCTAGCGGTTGCAAGCCCACCTGTTTTGGTTCGTGAATGAGAGCAATGTCTACTAAAAGGTTGATGCTTGGTTCATTGATGAATTCGACTTGAATTACTCGACGGAGGTCTGGGTCCGATGTCGAGGCTAGCGCTGCTAAGGCGTCTGCCGATGTGTTCTCGCCTCGCGGTATTTGAGTTAACAGGAATTCGTCAAATTTTTTGGTGAGTCCTTTGACGACTTCGAGGTAAGCTTCCATCCGCGGTTGCTTTGTGTTGTAGTTTCCATTGAACTGGTTGACGACAAGTTGGGAATCGCTGAAGGCGTGAAGTCGCTTGATCTTGAGACCGACGGCGAGCCGTAGACCCGCGAGTAATGCTTCGTATTCGGCTTCGTTGTTGGAGGCTTTGAACATTAGTCGGAAGGACTGTTCCATCACCTCTCTGTTAGGGGAAGTTAGTCTGATTCCGACGCCGGAGCCTTTTTTTGAGGATGATCCGTCGGCGTGAATGAGCCATGGCTTCACACTGAGCTCTTCAGCGTTGTTTGCTTCGGGGTCGGAGTCGTCTGGGAGTTTTAGGAGGAAATCCGTGAGGACTTGCCCCTTTGCGGCGGTGCGTGTTCTTTATTCGATGTCGTATTCGCTGAGCTCGATTGCCCATTTCCCTAGACGTGCCGATTGGCTGGAGCTGTGGAGGATTGCTCGCAGGGGAAATGAGGTCGAGACGACGATGGTATGCGACTGGAAGTATGGTCTTAGTTTGCGTGCTGACATCACCAGGGCTAGTGCCAGCTTCTCCATTTAAGGGTATCGTGTTTCGGCGTCGGCGAGAGTCCGGCTGACGTACAAGATAACGCTCTGCTTCCCTTCTTCTTCGCGGAGGTGGACGCCACTAACAGAGGTCTTTGAGACAACCATGTACAGGTAAAGTGGCTCACCGTCGAGAGGTTTATAGAGGATTGGGGCTCTCACGAGATACTCCTTTAGCTGTCTGAAGGCTTCTTCGCACTTGTCGTTCCAGTCGAACTTCTTGTTTCCCCACAGGGTATCGTAGAAAGGTAGGCACTTGTCGTTTGAGCGTGAGATGAAGCGGTTAAGGGCTGCCACTCGTCAAGTCAACCTCTGGACTTCCCTATTCGTCTTAGGGAGGCCATGTCTCTGAGTGCTTCGATCTGCTTGGGGTTTGCCTCGATCCCTCTGTGGGTTACCAGGTAGCCAAGGAATTCGCCGGACGTCACAGCGAATTTGCACTTGGTCGGGTTTAGCTTCATGTTATGGCGGTTGAGTTCGTCAAAATATCGTGCGAGGTCAGCGACGTGGTCTTCCTT
Source organism: Odontarrhena argentea (assembly GCA_900406245.1). Taxonomy (NCBI): domain Eukaryota; kingdom Viridiplantae; phylum Streptophyta; class Magnoliopsida; order Brassicales; family Brassicaceae; genus Odontarrhena; species Odontarrhena argentea. The sequence goes on along the minus strand of OVAF01002207.1, from coordinate 1,019 downwards.
ATTCAATGATTTGACTCGCATATCATCTATGTAAACTTCCATGGTCTTTCCTAGTGGGTCTTTGAACATCTTGTTGACGAGCCTCTGGTAAGTTGCCCCGGCGTTTTTGAGTCCGAATGGCATTACGTTGTAGCAGTAGATGCCCCGGTCAGTTATAAAAGCTGTATTTTCCCTGTCGTCTGGGTGCATTAAGATCTGATTGTAGTCGGAGAACGCGTCCATGAAAGTTAGGAGTTCGTTTCCAGCTGTTGCTCCTACTAGACGATCTATATGAGGAAGCGGGAAGCTGTCTTTGGGACACGCCTTGTTAAGATCTGTGAAGTCGACGCAGACTCGCCACTTGCCATTTTTCTTCTTTACTACGACCGGATTAGGGAGCCAACTTTGAGAAGTCGTTGACTGCTTTGGCTCTTTCGGGGCCCAACTTCCTTCGCTTCTGCTTCACGGGCTTGAAAGTTGGGTCCACGTTTAGCTCGTGGCACGTTACATCGATGCTAATTCCGAGCATGTCTTCTGCTTGCCAAGCGAAGGTGTCGACGTTTTTCTTGAGTAGCGCAACGGCGTCTCTGAGTACTTCTGGGTCAAGTTTTGCACCGATTTCCACCACTCTCTCTGGATACGAGTCGTCGATGCAAACTTCGATGACCGGGTCGCAGGTTGGGGCCACGTCTTCCTGCTCCCCCTTTATCTGTTATTGCTATAAGAGTTTCGCTAGACCCTTCTCCGCCTCTTGGTCTAGCTTCAACTTTTTTGCTCCTAGTGCTTGGTCGGTCACAGGCGCACGCAATTTGTGCTCTGTGAGATAGCATCCTCTGGACTCCTTCTGGTTTCCGTAGATCGTTTGTATCCCAGTCGGAGAAAGGAACTTGAGGCAAAGATAATAGGTTGACGGGACTGCCCGCATGGAATTGATCCAAGGGGTGCCAATGATGGCGTTGTAGATTGCCGAGTGATCGACCACAGAGAAGTTGACCACTTTCATCACATTCTTTGCGCGAACTGGCAGCTTGATGGTCCCG
>OVAF01002206.1:0-15572 GCA_900406245.1 Odontarrhena argentea | reverse complement strand
GGAGGAGCAGGAGATGAAAAATCAATGTTGTTTCTTTGCAATAACGGATCAGGGATGTTTTGTGGCTGTATTAAGACAACATATGTGTGTGGTAACGAAACATACTAATTGAAAACTACAAAAGCATTATGATATGTTATACCTCATTCCAACCATGGGAGACAGGATCGAAAACAGGGGCAGCATCTTTTTTCTTTGTCCCAACTACAGAATCTGAGCTAGTTTGCCCCTGTTTTTTTAAAATATAAGGCATTTGTAAGGCATATAATAAATCCCCCTAACTAATTGAAAACTACAAAAGCATTCTGATATGTTATACCTCATTCCAAACATGGGAGACAATATCGAAAACAGGGGTAGCATCAGCATTTGAGATAGGTTCTCCCTGTAAGAATTTGTAATGATAGTATAAGGTCTTTCTAAGGTATGTATAAGAAATTTCTAAAAGACTATATAATGCATTCATACCTGGTTCTTAACATGAGGAAAAAGAGAAGAAGAAGAAACAGCATCGTTGCCACTGAGATCTTTTTTCTTTGTCCCAATTACAGAATCTGAGCTAGTTTGCCCCTGTTTTTTAAAAATATAAAGCATTTGTAAGGCATATAATAACTCCCCCTAACTAATTGAAAACTAAAAAAGCATTCTGATATGTTATACCTCATTCCAAACATGGGAGACAGGATCGAAAACAGGGGCAGCATCAGTATTTGAGATAGGTTCTCCCTGTAAGTATTTGTAATGATAGTATAAGGTCTTTCTAAGGTATGTATAAGACATTTCTAAAGACTATATAATGCATTCATACCTGGTTCTCAACATGAGGAAAAAGAGAAGAAGAAGAAACAGCATCGTTGCCACTAAGATCTTTTTTCTTTGTCCCAATTACAGAATCTGAGCTAGTTTGCCCCTGTTTTTTAAAAATATAAAGCATTTGTAAGGCATATAATAACTCCCACTAACTAAAACTAAGATTTTATAACACAACATACCTCATCCACTGTAACGCATAGCTGTAAACCACCTTCAAACTCTACAAGTTTCTTTAAAAAAACTCTCAATCTTCTATCATTCCTTATAAACATTGGAGGAAGATCTTCCTTAGAAGGTAAAGCAAAACTAAGCTTCAAATCTCCAACAATCCTGAAATCTTCAGCAACAATCTCAACCAAATTTTTAAAACTAATATCTGGACTGATTATACTATATGATCCACCTCTTTCAGGGTCAATGATGAAATTCCACTTGTGTTCATTCAATCTCCAAATCCCACAAATTGAATAAAATTCAATCATATTGCCTGTATAACAATAAAGTTATAAGACACCTATAAACAGAGAGAGAGATTGTGAGAATCGATTTAATGTACCGGAGAAGAGAGGAGATCCGGAGAAGAGAGGAGATCCGGCGAAGAGAGGAGAGCCGGAGGAGAGAGAGGAGAGTCAGAGAAGCAAGGATCGCAGAGAAGGAGAAATCGCCGCGAAGGAGATCGCCGCGAAGGAGAAATCGTGAAGAAGAAGGGTAATTTCAAACAGAGGGCAATTTGGGATTAACCTATTAAAATTGGGTATGGGTGATTAAAAAAAGGGAAGGTGGGTAAAAGTGGTTATGGGTATGAGAGAGTGGCTATATGTGACAATTTCTCTGTGAGATCAAATTCTAAATTACTAGTCTTACAAATATTTTAATCTAAAATAGAAGAAATCTATGTCATCGTGTAATCTAAATATTCAGAAATATGACTTATTTTTCTTTTCTTGTTATGATATTTTTTTTTTCCATAACCTTATTTATATAAAAACCTCACATCTTTCATTTTTTTAATTTTTGTAAAAAATGACATTTTCCCCATCTAAATTTACAAAGACAAATGACACGATCTTGTGAGTTGTAATTAATGAAATAGTAAAAAAAAGTGTCATTTTAATAAAGAATGGAAAAACCTTTTTACATGACAATTTTTTTTACATGAAAATTTCTTTTTTTTCCATATATGGGAAAAACCCTGAAAAATACACCAACTATTTAATTTTTGCCAGAAAAATACACGAATTATTTACGTTGCCATATCAATACATCAAGTTAATGTTTTCCAGATTAATACACGAACTCATTATTTTTTTCCATTTTAATACATGAACATGTAAACTAGTTATAAAATTCCAATTTTACCCTCAACATTCCGACTCAAATCAATTTTTTCTTACCTTTTACATAAAATTCAAAAATATATAACTACAGAATGCGAAAAATTATGAAATAAATTTTAAAATGTTTTATAATATTTTATATAAAATCCTTTGGTTTCTATGGAAATCAAGAAATAAACATTTTATGTGGCAAGTGCTAAATGGATCGCTGGGAGTTTTAGCTGGATTAAGACAAAGGGGAATAAATTCATATTTAATTTGCAAAGGATGTGGAGTCGTTGAGGAAACCATTAATCATGTCCTCTTTGAATGCGAAGTTGCAAAGTCCTCATGGACTCTTCTTCGTATATCAAATGAGACTTCCACTTTCCCTAGCCTCTCGGTTTATGAAAATATGGATTTTCTATTTTGGCGTTCAGTTTCATGGCAAAATATGGCAGGGGACACTATGAAGAATAGAGATATTTTCCTGTGGATCCTTTGGTTTCTATGGAAATCAAGAAATAAAAAGACTTTTCAAGGGGTGGGGTGGTCTGCGGTAGAGATTATTAAACTTGCAGAACGCGATTTGTTCCTCTGGCAAGCTTCAAAAGAATCGGTTAACTCGGAGATGATGCCAGTCATTATTCCTCCAACTCAGACACCGACAAATTTTTGTAAGGTCGATGGGTCCTGGAAAGCGGATGTGCCTACTTCAGGCTTAGGGTGGATGTGTTATATAAATAACCAACCAATCTTAATGGGTGGTAAGGGTGTTAGACGAAGTATATCTTCGCTTCATACGGAATTTGAATCTCTCCTATGGGCTATGCAGGTCATATCCAATCGTGGCCTTTCCTGTCCTAATTTTTTAACAGATTGCTCGGATTTACTGAAGATCACTCAAGACCCATCTCTTTGGCCGGCATTCGATGCTCAGTGGGAGATTTTCGCAAAGCTTCGTGGAAGGCTCCCGTTTTTCTCTCTCACCCACACGAATCGCGTCAATAATCGTCAAGCGGATGGCTTAGCGCGCGGAACGTCTTGTTGAATTCACTTATGTAAACCAGTTTCCACCACAGTGGATGCCAACCTCTTTTTCTTTTTAATTTTAATGTTTGGTTGAAAAAAAAATCAAGCTATATAAACATTTTTCAAGTCAGCCGAACAAAAAAACAAGATTTAATATAAAAGAAATAAGTGAGAAAAACACGGAGCTATAGGAATGGAGATTAAAAATAAAAAATTTAATAAAATGAAAGAAATAAACTAAGGTTATTCCCTCAACGGAAACACCTCAAAATTTTGTTGATACTAGGTTTTGTACCAATGCGTTATAGATTATGAATATTTCTTATATCTAAGTCGGTGGGCTTAATTATGTAGTCATCTATACTTAATAAGGATATATTAGATTTTATTGAGATTGAAGAAGATATGATCTTCGTTAATTTGTATTAGGTGGTTAGCCTGCGGGCATGCATGATTTTGTTTAATTTTATCATTGAGTGTATCTGATTATATAACGATTGAAATAATTTCTATATTCAGAATCTATATTACGGAAAGCTTATGGTTTTAATTGAAAGAGAAGCATTTCTCGAAATAGTATCAAATTGGATCATCTGTAATTTCTTTCCATTTCTAAAATTGATTCACTATTAAAATTGATTTCTGCATTAGGAAAATGGTTTCTTTGTCTAAGATTCAAGTTTTGGATTTTGAGATCTAACACATTTTTTTTCTTTTACTTTTGCTAGCACGAGAATATTCATTTCTTGAAAGTTTTTAGATGTACATTGATGACTTAATAATTGAAGCTTTACCAAAAAAGAAAAGAAAATAAGGAAGCAATATAACTTGAGAGAGTATCTTCGAATCACAATACCCATAAGGTCATTAAGCCTGTAAATAATTTGTGATGCCTTTTTTTCATGATCACGTTTCTAACACGCCGCTTTAAATCTTTGAAAATAATGGAATGGGGTGTACGGTTGATTTTGGTGGAGCATGTTGTCTCTCTCGCCAAATGTAGAAGATTTTGCTTGACCTACGATTTTCCACAAATTGGGGAGAAGCTGAATTTGTTTGTAGCATGATCCAAAAGAGTTGTGAGGTCCATGTGATGAAATTAGTACACGGTGAAAGCCGGATTTATAGTTGCACCAGTCTCCAAACTTCTTCATTGTACTCACATCTTAGTAACAAGTGGTCTATGGCGTTTTCATAAAGGAAACGTAGAAAACAAATTGAAGGTGTTTGAAGTCCCCAAGAAGCAAGTCTGACTCTTGTTGGGAGTTTGTTCAAATTTACAACTCACATTGTAAAAGCATTTCTTGAAATAGCACCTTTGAACTAAATTGTAGAGGACCAAAATTTGAACATTGATATTTCTCTTGTTAATCTTGAGTTTTTGAAGATGGGTAAGATGGAAGTAAACCCCATCAACTAACCAACCATAGGTGTCCTCAATTATGGAATTACAAGGTAAAATAACCATTGTTAGGAAAATCTGTTGGTCCAAAGCTAAGTCTGATCTTGGAGGTCGAAGCTTCCAACCTGAGTGAACAGAAACTAGCTTGGTTTCCACTACCTAGTAAGCATTTGATATGAGTTTGGGTGAGTGATGTAAGCTGGAGAAGTCTTATCCAATTCCAAGAGTCAAGATTTGAAGTCTTTATATCACAAAAGTTGATCAATTTGAATTAAATGGTGGTTCTTATGCCAAGCTATCTATAGTGAGCCACTTTTTGAGAATAACAACCATATGATCACAGGGAGTAGTTCCAAGGTCTAAAGCGATAAAGACAAAACCCTCCTTCCTTTTTGGACAGACAATTTTTACCTATATCACCTTTTATGAAAGTTTATCAAGAAAGTCAAGATCAATGGCTATGACTACAAAAGCTATAGACATTGTAGAGTTCTTGGCAATCTAAGAAGACACGATCTCTAGAGAAAATTGGTTTTTGGTAGAGCCTAGATATATATTGATTAGACTTAACAAAGTCAGCTATTAACTACGCCAAAAGATTATTTCCTCAAAATAAAGAAGATCAAACTAAATTTTTCGAAAGTTTAAGTTAAGGTAAGGATGTGTTTGAGACATAACAAAAGATGATCGTTATTATATGACCTTTACAGATTTAAACTTTTTTTAATTTCGATTTTTTTTTATTCTCATATTAGGATTTTTTTGGAATTACTTTTATTCTTGACTATTTTTTATTTTTCGTTTTTATACTTATTCTTGACTATTATATATCAACATTTCCTATGTTCAAAGCTAAAAATAATGGTTATATAATAATATGAATTTGTACCTATTAATTGTAAAATTAAATCCTAATTGAAAATAATTTACTAGTAATTAATGATATGTGAACGAGAGAAGAGCCTGATGGGATTAGGTGAATGAAAGATAAAAATTAAGGAAAGAAAATTTTGTCTGACTCAACTTTTATCTCATTAAAACATAACCTCTTATTTGACTCATTCATGAACACAAAAACCTTTGAAAAAACATATCGCCGTCAATTTCAGTTGTCTAAAAACAAGAGAGAAGAGTAGGTTGGTTTTGTTAAGCCCTCATCTCCCTCCTCCTCGTAACCAGAGTTTCAAAGCCAAGAGATTCTATCCAAGCAAGATTAGGTTTTGGTTAAGCCCTGCTCCTCGTAACCACAGCTTCTAGGTTACATATATAAACTAAAAGGCTTCTTTCGTCCATACTGTACTGAGATTCATGTTGGCGGTTGCATGTACGAAGGGATCTGTCAAATCACAGGTTTTCCGTTTTTTCAATCTTATTAATTACTTATTTTCAACAAAACCTAAATATTTAATTGAATAACAATATATAGATCTTGTTTGTCTCTTGCGAGATGATCCATGAGGACAGATCGAGAGCTGGCAAGAAAGTCATATATAGATCTGAAGGACATGGATCTTCATCATCATGATAAACAAAAAAAACTAAGGTTTGATTTCCATCTCTTCTATTAATTTACAACAACAAAAAGACTTAATCGATTTTAGGACATCAACTTGAGTTAAAGTAAATGTAGGTTTAAATTATATAGCTGCACAACACAGAGATATAATATAACTGTACAATTTAGTTTTGTGGATGATCGTTTAGATTAATAATATTCATATAGACAATTATTTCAACAAGTAATATAAAAGATTAGTTATATTTATATAAAGAATATTAAAAAGAGATATATAAGATTAGTTCTATTACGAGCGGTGAACTATCTAAGATTACTTAGTAATTTTTTTTTTTAAATCATCTTGTTGATCGGATGGAATAAAATCTATCCAAAAAGAAAATGTTAATACATACATGATGGCTACACAACCTAATAAGACCCTCCGCACCAACCACACTGACATTTAACACAAAGAAAAAAATAGTACATGCGAAACAAACACGAATAGTGCTCCCCGCATATAGCCGAGCAATAATAATAATAAAAAAAACCCGGTTTTATCAAAGAGATTGTATTGAAAGATCTTCATGGCATACATGTTAAGAGATTGCATTTAACATTTTGTATGCCATAAAAAAACTAACACATATTATCTCTTTAATAAATCTCAATTTCAACCAAGTTTTCAAAAATTACTAACGGATAATTTTTGCAACAAAATCATAATAATCTAAGAAGACTAGATTCGCATTATCTAATGAAAAAGTGACTAAACAACCTTTTTCGGAAGTGATGTTTAGTTTCTTGAGGGTTGAACTTGACAAAATCACATTCTAAAAAAGTAACACTATGTTATATAAAGATAATAATAAATCTAAAATAAAAACTAAATTGGGTTTGGGAGAATACACATAATTACTAGGATGAGAGGAAACTCATTATTATTGTGACGAATCTAATGTGTTTGCTTGAAATCTACAAGTTACTTGATTTCTATATATATATATATATATATATATATATATATATTTTAATTAGCTTTACAAAATTCGGATTTTGAATGATGTGATGGATAGATTATGCAGTCATTCAGCTTTCCTAGGAATGACACAACTTGTAGATCCTGAACATGCATGCTCGACAATGATGAGTTTGTTCTATCTTAATAAATAGTATCTTTCCCATAACCAAATTAAGATCTTCTTGGATTTAATATATTTGTGAAGTATAATAGTACATATTCATTACCTTTACAAAACTACGGATTTTGGGTAAGCCCGCATCCCCTTCCTCCTAACTACCCCATTTGGGTTACGTACATAAAGTAAATGGCTTCTCTACGCTATGGAGTTTCGAAACCACAAGATTTCGTCTGTGTTAGATCACAACTGGTTTTCGCAAGAATCTTCTTGATTAATTATTTTTCAATAAAAGCTACTTAATTCTTTTCTTTCTCATTTCGTTGTACCTTTTGGTGTTTAGGAGTTTAATTATACACTTGCTTATATTGAAAAGATTCACCCATCAGCTAAATCTTTTGGAATTTCTCGATCTCCTCCTTGTCGACTTAAGAAGAAATGTTTATGGAAGAATACAAAGTTCTCCACCCGTATTTAGAGATTAAACTTGCTTCAAGACAGAGGACCCATCGAAAAGAAGAAATCCAAGGAAAGAAAACGAAAAAAAAAAAAAAAGTAAAGGATGGTTTACTCTAGAAAATGATGTGTCTCTGTCTGTGAATCAATTATCTCCTTTATCACGTCTTAAGGAGAAATTTGGTTTCCTCTCTGGCTTAGATTTTAATCTTGAGGAGTTTGAGAAATATGCTAGATATTTCAAAGCGTCCCACTCTGAAAGAAAATATTATGTTGGTGATACAAAACAGGTTTTGTCTGTGGAGGAAATTGTAGGAGAATACTGGTGGATAGTTGAGCAAGCGAGGGATGAAGTTGAGATACAATACTTAATATGTTCTTTTGGTTGTTATATCTGGCTTTCAACTTCACCCCTCGCTTTCTCAACTACCCGCCAGTATTCTCCTACGGTTTCCTCAACAGACGTAGTCCATTTTGTATCACCAACATAATCTTTTCTTTCAAAGTGGTAGTCTTTGAAATATATAGCATATTTCTCAAACTTTTCAAGAGTAAAAACTGAAGCAGAGGAGAAACCAACTTTCTTCTTCAGATATCATAGGAGAGGAAACTGATTCAAAGACAGAGAGAAATCTTTTCCAGGAGGAAACCATTCTTGAGTTTTTTCTTCGTTTTCGTTTTCTATCCTTGTGTTTCTTCTTCTTGATGGGTTCTCTGTTCTGATGCAGGTGCAGTCTCTGAATACGGGTGGGGAACTTCTTACTCTCCCATATACACTTCTCCTTAAGTTGACAAGGAGGAGACCAGTTCAAGGGCGGAATGATTAGACAAATTCCAAAGGATTCAACTGATGGACGTATCTTTTCAATGTAAGCAAGTATACCTTGAGACTATTAAACACCAAAAGGTACAATAAAATGAGGGAGAATATAACATGGTTCGACAAGTTAAATGATTTCAATTTCTGATCAATAAGTAGATAATCTTTTAATCCAATCATTTAAACTCCGTATTATAAAGTGTATATATATAGTTGAATAAAATGTTAAATTAATTCAAAAGAGCAATGATCTACCAAAAAAAAAAAAAAAATTGAACATAGAAAGTAGAAACTTAAAGAACTTCAAAATTAAGAAAACTCCATTCGATCAGCAGATGACATTTACAAGAAATTTCGTCTTCGATTGCATCCGAATTCTGCTATCATACGTGATACATAGCGTTTTAATGAATGTTATGACATCCGCAGCTATAGTATGTGTCACTTATACGATAACGTTATTTTCAGTTGCTACAATAGGTTCGGATATTATAGCAAATATTCGAAGGATGTATTATTTTATTTTACAATTCATAATTCGTGCTATGATAGATAGATCCTTCTACAATAGCAAGTCGATAATACTTTAATATATTTTCATATTGCTATACTCGAGTTTTTGTACCTTCAAAATATGATATAATTCATTATTTTACTGCTACATTTTATCGCTGTGATAGAAGATTATATATTTTTTTTTTTTAATGTTATTATATGAATTTGAGAGAGCTATCCTTTTTTATATTATAAGTCCGTGCTTTGCATAATTTAACTAACACCTGGTAATTTAGAAATTAAGTCTTTAATAACGTAAGTCTGAATCCAACCCAATATACATAACACAAGACTAAAGATTCACCTCCGCAAAAGTCTACAGACTTATTCAACACAAGTCTGAATTCAAAATACAAATTACAAAGTCATAATTTCATCAGCTAATCTAGTCTTAAACTAATTAAAACTAGCTAAACATGGACCAAAGTTGTTTCATTCCCAGCAAACAATCAACAATGTCTTACATCAGTTTCGTAAAAACCGTAGAAAATGTAAAACCAAAGTAGAAACATCACATCAATAACAATACTTGCCTCATACTTACCCGCATCTCTGCAAAAAGGGATACTCGAAGATGCGGCTAAGCTCATCGATGACCTTACTCTAAGGAGTGGAAACAAGACTCAACCAGCTTTGGGGTAGAAAATAGAAGACACGGAAACTATCATTCTTGAAGAAGTTGACGAAAACGTTGGAGAAAGGTTAGTGCCACACTGATGAGTGTAAAGTGTAAAGTTTTCACCTTTATTACTCTGCAAGCACACATGTACGCAGTAGTATGTAAGGCTATCGATCTCACAGAGAGAAATGACATGCAGTAGCAAAATGGAGGTTATTCGAGCTAACCAAACAAAATGTCTCGGATGAGACATGGGCTTGGTTGGATCGAATTTAGAAGGTTCCTGATCTCCAATCAAAAGAGAAATCAAACGTAAATAAAGCAATAAGATTAAAATGTCAGGGCATTCATGAATGTATCCGAGATAATGGTTTAAACTATTTAGGTTAGGTAAACCAATGCAGTCTTCTAAAATCTATATACTCATGATCTTGAATTAACGAAAGACTAGTCGTCCTTTGTCGGTCTCAGGCTAGTTTAGAAGGGTAGTGTTACAAGTTAATATAAAAAACTGCATGGGCCCTGATTGTCTCCTAACTAAGCATTAAATGCAAGAAATTAATTGTTCCTCTGAGCGTGGTGCCTTAAAACTTTCAAAATTAGTGATCATATGAATGAAGGGAATGTCCTCGAGATCACACTGTATTAACTCAGACATGGTTGTGAAGTCGAGACAAGACAGTCATGTGAAACTGGGTAGTCATAATGCTTTGCTAGAAGCCGCTTATGATTTATGAGTTATGAACTCATTGCCAGTATCACATGATCCTATAGGATCACACACCTAAGCGAACTGGATAACTTACATTGGGAATGTGTAAATGTTACAAGAGTTTAGACTAGGTGTCGATCGACACAGGCTTAGTGTCGATCGACACTAGCTGAGGGTGTTGATCGACACTAGTTGAGGGTGTCGATCGACACTCCCGAGGTGTCGATCGACACCAACTCCAGAAGTTGATCGGGCCTAATTAAATCGGTTAATCAGACCGGTTAAATGTTGGGCTTTAGGGTTTTCGGTAAACACCCTATATATATGTTGTTTAGGGTTACGTTTTACATAATGACACTGAAAACACACAGAAACCCTAGCCCCTGGAGAAACTCAGTTCCCAAGGCACTAGCATACTAGGTTCCAGCTTCATGTGCGTGTGGACTTCTGTAGAGTTGCAGCAATTGAGGCACTCCTATTCTCGACTACCAGATCATTCCGTTGCCAGCAATCACCAGGTAACTCGAGAACTGAGAACCTAGATTCATTTACAGAGTACTTTAGGGACCAGGAACTGTTAGTCTAAAGGGTTAGAACTGAACAAATTCCTACAATTAAACATACTCTAATGGTTCCTTAGCCGCAGTTCAATCCTAGATATTGATAACTTGCATATTTTACACTGTCTTAGTCTTGTTTTATTGTCTTAAAGTTCTAATTTGATTTGCATTTTGCATGTTTTCACATGTTTTGTTAACTTTTCATCTTAGGTATTGCATTTTGTTAGTTTTATCGGTTTTATTGCATTCATGCATTCTTAGGTACTCTTTGGAGTTTTGGAGATGTTGTGGAGTGTTACTAAGTCTATTGAAGCTTTGGAGTTGTTAAAAAAGCCTTTGGTAGTTCGTTTTGGTGTTGAGGCCATCTTGTTAAAGAGGCAGAGTTGATGCAGTGTGAAGATCAGAGTCCATACAGAGATTTACAAGGGATATTGAGATAACACTTTGCAGTATGATAGCCCGAAATGTGCTGAAGACATGAGATTTCGAATCTCTGCAATCAGCCTTGAATTGATCGAGTATGGAGATTTTACAGAGGGGTGTACAGACTGCTCGAACCTGCTTAAACTAAGAAGAAGAAGAAGCTGGATCTGGAGATTGGCAAAACCAAATAGTCTGAAATTTTGGGAGAAAGGTATTTGCACATTCAAGAGGAAGGTCTGAGACTTGGAATCACTTGATTTGGAGGTAGTATGAAGAAGTTAGACCTGCTGCAGTCCTCGAGTTGCTTCACGTACCGCAACAGAAAACAATCGAGCAACTCATGTGCTAGAACGCTGATCCTAGAACGGGATTCTCAAACGGCCAGACTGAACGGGTTTCTCCTCCCATTCCTCCCCGTTCCAACCAATCTACCGAGAAACCTCACCGAACGACCTCATGGAACGGCATTCACGGGCCTGCTCTTCCCGTTCTGAGCATTCACTTGAAGTTCAGATTCCTCCAGGAGATTGAATGGCAGAATAGAACGGTACTTGCTTTCTCTTCCCTCCCGTTCAATGAGTCTCATCACACCTACGTCCGAGAAGCTTGAAAGAACGGCAATTGGGAACGAGTTCTACGTGATGCTCGACCCGTTCTAGAGCTGCTCCTCTTTCCACGCACATCACCAACATATTGAAAGACGCCCTCTCAATTGCCTAAACCATTCCAAGCAATGGTTTAGTTGACCAAAGTTTAATGTTGACCAAAATTACATTATAAATTTTAAGTGTTGATTAAACCAAAACTTAAGCTTTATTTTATGAATTTCTCTCATCCACCCTAGTACTTGTTATTATCTTTGAATGTTTTAGTTTTAAGTTTATGAAGTTTCCTTAATCATTTTCTTAATCTCTTCTTAATTATGCTTAGCTTAGATTTATCTTGTTTTGTTTTGATTTCCCTAAGTATGTGTGAGTAGTTTATCATTTGGATCTTGAGAATGGTAGATCTAGGGAATTAGTGAAGGGAATGTGACCTGGAAATCACACTGTATGACTCAAACATGGTTGTGAAGTCGAGATTGACAGTCATGTGAACTGGGTAGTCATGATGCTTTGCTAAAAGCCGTNGCCGCTCATGATTTATGAGTTATGTGAACTTCTTGCCAGCATCACATGGTCCTATAGGGTCACACACCTAAGCTAACTGGATAATGACACATGGGAATGTGTAAATGTTACACAAGGTAAAAGCTCAGTGTCGATCGACACAAGGTGTTGTGACGATCGACACAAGGTGTTGTGACGATCGACACAGTCCAAGAGTTATAGGGGGCCACGTTCACGGGCCGTACAATTGGGCTTTGGGCTTTTAGGGTTTCAGGGAGAAGCTCCCCTATATAAGAGATATAGGGGGCCACGTTTCTCTTATCAGTTTTTCAGAAAACAGTTTCCAGAAAACCTGAAAACCCTAGCCCTAGTTTTCCCTGAGAACTAGCATTCAACTTCTCCAGTTAGTGTGCGTGTGTATACCAATAGAGGTGCTACATCTGAGGCACTCCAATCTCGACATACTTGAATCCTTCCGCTGCCAAATAACCAGGTAACTCTCGAGATCTGGGAATCTAGATTAAAACAGAGATCCAGGGATAGGAAAACCTGATAGTCCCTAAGTGGTTAGGTAGATCTGTTTTCCTACAGTGGTATCAGAGCCTCTGTTGCTTGAATCTGCATGTTTGTTTGATTGTTTGTGATAGAAACAACCTAGAACATGCATGTTTAGGATTCCCTGAGCCTTAGATCGCCTGAAACTGCCTGATTGTGTGTTTCTGTGAAAAACGTTTTCTGTGATTCGCGAATTAGGGTTTTTGCGATGAGTGTGTCGATCGACACACCGTGTGTATCGATCGACACGGCTCTGGTTTGTTTTGTGTCGATTTCAAAACTTTGTGTCGATCGACACACAGGTTGTGGCGATCGACACAAGTGTTTGTGACGATCGATACAAGTTTGTGTGACTTAACTTTGTTCAGGCGAAGCGAGTGTCGATCGACACACCGTGTATGTCGATCGACACAAGCAGAAATTCGCATTTAAAATTTAAGTCTCGGCCCAAAGGTCGTGTTCCGAAAATCGTGGTGTCGATCGACATAGCAGTCGTGTCAATCGACACACGTCGATCACCGTGGCGGTTCAATATGATTGAATCGGATTGGAGGGATCGGTCTGGTTGGTTTAACTGATTTCATCACGGTTAAACTGGTCAGCTTTTAACCGAGACTGGTTCAATTGGATTGGACCAGAAATTAAATTGATTTAATTGGGTTAAATTGTTTAACCGCAAATTAATCGGTTTAAGTCGGTTTTCTAGTTAAACCAATCAGAATAAAAGACTTATATATATTTAATTGTATGAAATATATATATAAATAAGTTAATTAAATATATATTGGATATATATTTAATATAAAATTCTTCAATGAAATATCAAGCCTTGATGTCTTGTCCAGATCTTGTTAACTGTCAAATATCATTTCATCGTCAATGGGCTTGCAGTGCATGGCATTGACTTTAACGTGATAGAGGCAGGTGGTCAATAGACTTGCAGTGCATGGCATTGACCACACAACGGAAAGACTGGTTTGCTTGACTGGGCTACAGCAGTGTTGAGCCCAGAGACATAGGATTGGTATTGATATATGATATCGTACCAAGACAAAAAATCATATTGGATATGATTAGCAAATATNTCTTGTTAACTGTCAAATATCATTTCATCGTCAATGGGCTTGCAGTGCATGGCATTGACTTTAACGTGATAGAGGCAGGTGGTCAATAGACTTGCAGTGCATGGCATTGACCACACAACGGAAAGACTGGTTTGCTTGACTGGGCTACAGCAGTGTTGAGCCCAGAGACATAGGATTGGTATTGATATATGATATCGTACCAAGACAAAAAATCATATTGGATATGATTAGCAAATATTGTGTTGCTTACCTAAATAGCTAAAGTTTGGGCGATGGGCCAAAGCTCACTCAGACTTTTGTGAAATATAGGTCTTGGGATCATTACATTCATAGAGGAAAATTGTTTGAATGTAGTGGGAGTTTTCTTAAGTGTTAAGAATTCTCATTAATTGAACATAAGTAACTGATTAAAATTCTCCTTGTTTGTTTTATTCAGCTATGTCTTCAACCACATCAATATCACTTCGATCCATCCTTGAGAAGGAGAAATTGAAGGGATCGAACTTCCTGGAATGGTACAGGAATCTGAGAATTGTTCTCAGAGGGGAGAAGAAATAATATGTTCTGTAAAGTCCCATTCCTGCTCAACCAAGGACCAATGCCCCTGTCGCTGAAAAGGACAAGTGGCAAAAACATTCGGATGATGCGAACGAGGTTAATTGTCTGATGTTGGCCACGATGAACTCGGAACTGCAAAAGCAGTTTGAGAGCGTCAGGTCTCCGATCGAGATAATTACCACCCTGAAAGGGATGTTTTAGGATCAAGCTCGCATAGAAAGATATAACACTGTTAAATATTTCGCCAGTTGCAAGATGTCGAAGGGCAGTTCAGTGAGCGTTCATGTTCTCAAGATGATGAGTTATCTTGACAACTTGGCTCGACTGGATGCTCCCTTCAACCAAGAGTTGGCTTTTGACTTCATCTTGCACTCTCTGCCGGAAAGTTACGCTCAGTTCATTGTGAACTTTCACATGCAGAACAAGGAGGTAACTTTAAGTGAGCTGCATGGCATGCTCAAAATGGCAGAGCCCAACATCAGAAAGGGCACCCCTGATGTACTTCTGGTACAGAAGGGGAAGGGATTTAAGAAATCCAAGAAGGGTAAGAGAAAGACCGGGGGTGTTCAAGTTGAGAACTCTGAAAAGCCCGGGCCGTCTTCCAAGTCCAAGAAAGGCCCAGCTGATACCGATGTTTGCCATTTATGTTATAGAAGTAAATGTTACTTCATCAGATTCTAAGTCTTGGGTATTGGATACCGGTTGTGGTGCTCACATTTGTACTAATGTGCAGGATCTCAAGAGTAGGAGAGAACTGAAGAAATGACAAGTGACGCTACGAGTCGGAAATGGAGCAAATGTTGCTGCATTTGCTGTGGGCACTTATCATTTGTCTTTACCTTCAGGATTGATTTTAGAATTGAAAAATTGTTATTTTGTACCTGCCATAAACAGGAATATTATTTCAGTTTCTGCATTGG